>OX578140.1:25018861-25208861 GCA_951213105.1 Amaurobius ferox
CGAGTTTTCCATGAGAACGGTAGCAATCCCAGCAGTTCTTCTTTTGGACCTTGGGACGACATATACCTGACGAAAAGGGTAACTTGTGCCGTGTCTTTTATGTCGCAAGACTTATCTATAGCAAGCGATAAGGCAGAAGCCAGTTGAATGTCTTCCACTTGCATATGTGTTACATTTGAAGACATTTTAGCAATTCCATCTTGTACTGTTTTATCAGATAATGGCAAATCTTTGATTTTTTTCATGATTTTTGCTTTATTTTTAAAATCACGAGACAATTCTTCAGATGCACGTATAAAACAATCTTTGGCGTACTCACCATCTGTGAATGGTTTTCCTCTTTTTGCAATTTCTAATGATACTGCAAAGCTTGCCAGATTTACATTATTGGAAGATTGCGCCCAGTTACTTAGCATGGAACTTGACTGTGTTTTTTTTTAGCTCTTCAACAGCTTTTTTTCGTGCGTCACCGGTTGGATATTTGCCAGCAAACTGGGTATGTTTTGTAGTGAAGTGTCTCTCCAAATTTGACTTCTTATTGTGTGCGAGTTTTTCGTGGCAAGTGAGACAAGTCGGAAGGTCATCTGTGTTGCATATGAATGCAAACGACTCCGTCCAATTCTGAATGAATTCTAGGTTTTCTTCTACAGTTCTTCTCTTTTTTTTTACCAGATGTCATGCTGGCGGCGGAGCTGAAAAAATGATTTTTTAAAATTTTACTTAGCTATCTAAAACGGCAAACAATTTATTTACCATTATTACTTTGTTAACACGATCCGCAGATATGTAATCCAATTCTGTTACTGATTTTATTATATTATACGCGTACATACCTTTGAGAAGATAATTCGCTTCTAAATCGTATTCTTCTTGAAACAACAAGCGAATAGACACGCAAAATCCGCAAGCGATTAAATTAACACACATGCAACGTAACGTCGACCGCGCTATCCGAGGATGACTGACTGACAGCACGTCTGGTGTCTAGACGGTGGCTGTTTGGGTGAGACGGAAATGGAATACAATTGGCTGAAAGATAAACATGGTCACGGAGTCTCATATCTAAGAACAAAACAATAGTTCAAATTTATCTCATTACGGTCATGTTAAGCGTAGCGATTTTTATTTAACGATTTTGTAAATAGAATCTATTGAGAAATTAGGTACTTAAAAATATATTTTCTTATTTTTTAAGGGTTTTGATAATAAATTATTAATTTTTTCGTATGGAACTGGAGAGCCGCAACTTTACATCAAAAGAGCCGCATGCGGCTCGCGAGCCACAGGTTGCCGACCCCTGATCTAGACCAATAAGCGCAATGCAGCTTGAAATAGCCTAGAAAAGTATAATAGTAAAAATTGAAAGATTGGACATGAAGTCAGCCAACAGGTAATACATAAAAGGCCTAGGGTGATTGTGACCCCTAGTTCTCGTTTACAAGTCGACTTTTCCACCAATGGCATCAATCACGGAGCTATGCATTACCTGCTGTTAAATTCAGTACAACGTCGAAACAGAAGACGCCCATACGAAGTATATATCAAACGTAAAATGAAAAAATCCCCCAACATTAGAGCAATATAATTGAAACGACACAAAACTAAACCTACTTAAAATATACGAACTACAAATACAAATACCTTACCTCCATCCAAATCACTCACGTCAATTTTACACGCTTAAATAGTTCCTCGCTGTATCGATGCCATTTTATTTCCTGAAATAAAGGTGTTGCCAAAATCCTTACTGAACGCATCGAAAACTTTACTATGTACCACATTGTAACGCTGACAAATAAATATTAAAGGATAATTTTCTGTTATTGCTTCCTTAATAAATATAGAATCATTTTGGTCCTATCCTTTCCATAAGAATGCATTCTTTCACTACGTTTAAAGTGATTAATGACTATATTGCGAAATATCCTGATACCTAAATTAGAATACCAGTTAATTATATAATGTATTCTAAAACTGTACTGTCTTCTTTTATCATAAATAGTATAATACGTTGTCTTGCTAGGTGTTAAATGTATACTTATATCCAGATAGTTGATTGCCTTTGTTTTATCCGAGATATTCTCAATAAGATTCAAGCAAGCTGGATAAAAGGAAAAATCAAATTCATACCCGTCTCCTGTGTTTTCGTATGCTATGAGGATGTCATCAATAAATCTAAAGTATACCATTTCGTTTATAAAATGATTTCCTTGTTCATAATGGTGCAAATATAGATTTGCTAATAATGTCGAGCACCCTCCACCCATTGGCACGCTTTTAATTTGTTTGTAATATTCAGTACCATTATACAATATATTTTCATACGATGTCCAAAACGTGTTTAAACTTTTGAATTGTGACACTTTGTTGTAATTCAAATTTCTCATGTATTTGCGTCAATATACTATATAGATCCTCCAAATTTATATTGCTGAATAGATCTTGGAAATCATAGCTTCTATATAATTGGTTAGCAGGTAGTTTGTTCAAAATTCCCAAAACTTGATCGCTGTTTTTTATCATGATGGAACCATTTTTTAAAATATGATTCAATGCAGGTTGTAGATAAGACTTCAGTAGCGTATTAGTCCTTGTGGTATAAGTTTTAAATGCCACTGTAACTGGACGAAACATGACTAGTTTTTTGTGAAGTTTGGGAATCAATACCAAATACGGGTAACGTATATGTTTCAAATCAATTCCAATTCGCTTATGAAGTGCACAAATTCGATTATTAATTTCATTATGTTGCACATTGAGCTTTTTATAGATTTCCTCATCTTGATAACTTTCTTTAAGAATCTTCATATAGTATGCTATGCATTTGAAAGTGAAATTAGATGCTGTCTTGTCTGTGTAGGTAACTTCATATTTGTTCCATAAATCATTCAGTTCGTCACGATTTACATTACTCTCTTCTCGTTTTTGAATTGAAGGTTGATAAAATCGACGAAATTGAAAATTTACACGATCTCGCCATTCATCAAATGCATTCATTGGCAAACTGTATTTTATTGCCATATTATATATAAATTCCTTCAATTCTTTATAATAATTCCCATATATATCGTGAAATTCCTCTGACCTGAATTTAGTACCTTTATCAAATGCTTTTCGTAGTTGACTCGTATTAATCACGTTCAAATCGCCAGTCACTATGTGTTTATGATCATCATCTATAAATGGGCTTGATGTACACTGACACATCAGATTTTCATATTGTCCCATATTCTTACCAATTTTATTGTAATTATATACCTTACGTCCCATTGTCAACACATAACGGTATGATATACAAATATTAATTCTTCTAATAGGGAAGTGTCTTTGATGATAGTCTAAAATCTTTTTAAAAGGAACATTATTAAAAGCTCTATTTTTAAAAGTTGTCATTAAAAATTCTTTATGTTGTATTGCATTAATTTCTTGATTTAAGTTGATGTTATATTGTGCTGCTCGCATTTTAATCATATCAAGAAATATTGCATACCAGTTATTAACGGAATCGATCTTATCACAGGGTGCATCAGCAAATTGTTTATCCTTATAATTATGCCATACACGCAATATGAATCGTTTTCGTATACCATAAACTGTATTTTTGATCCAATTATTTTTAATGCCAAGATCACTGTAGAATTGTGCAAATAATGCATCGATTTTTACTAGTGTATTCAGATATGTAGTACGATTTGATTTCTGTCCACGTTTTTGCCTTGTAACTGAATAAGCTATATTATGCTTCATTATTGATGGCTTACTTCTATCCCTGCATTTACTTAAATCATTACTTTCACTATACAGTAAGTTATTAAGTCCATATGGATATGATGTCATAAATTGATTAATGTGGACGTTTTCTCACCACATTCGTTCGTTATGTTTGGTTACAAAATCAATTATATTAACAATAATATTTTCAAATCCATGATGTTTAAAGTGACTTAATTCTATATTACCATGCTGTGAAGACTGATTTTTATAATGCTTTATCTGACTTCTGTGAAGATTTATCCTTAAATGCAAAGGATTCTTAGTCAGCCCAATATATTTTTTCTTACATGTACCACATGTTATTGAATATATGCAGTTAAAAACTTTACAAAATGTTCTATATCTGTGCTGACCATAAGTTATCTGTTCACTTGCCGCTACAGGACATAGCTTACATCTGTTGGATGCACACTTACTAAATTTAAATTTCATCATATTCTTGAAATGGTATTTGCGTTTGTAAGGATCGTCGTTATTAATAACATTTATATATTTATCCTGAGACCAAGATTCGTTCAATACATTATTTTTGATTCCTTCCTTTGGTATACTTTGGCTTTTGCGAAAATAGTGTAATATAGTGCTCATAAGGGTAGCGTTTTGACGATCACACAGTGTACCCTTATTACTGTGCCACCGAGCCAATATATGAATTATAAATAAATATATCGTTGCCAGTCGCTATTTATATAATTTTGTATTCATCATAAAAAGTAATTAATAATTTATACTCGTATAATGGAGTAGAAAATGTATTCAATTCTGATCCATAATTACATGAAGAGATGTTCTTACTTACATTACCTCATAATAGCCTCTTTCGCATTCCGATATTCTACTTAAGCAAGTAGTGATGATTTCCCATCATTCCACATACCTACAAAGCTCAAAGATCTATCCTCAGGAAGAAAAATTTTCCACTATTTATTTGATTTTTATCATGATTTTAAATTTTATTATTTTATATTATAAAACCATTAATTTTTTTACTATATAACAATTAAAATTGTTATGTTACTTCTAAAATAATTAACGATAAGTAAAATTCAACAAGAGCATGAGTTCTTTGTCCATACAATATGCATAATATATAAAAAATCCATAATTATACATTATTATGTCATTAATCTAAAAACATACACTTAAGTTAATAAAACATCACTTACATCTGAAGACACTCACCCCTACTTCAATACACTCCTCCGACGGACATCAGCCATCCCAACGTCACACTGAAGACCACAGTCAACACTGCTGCAGTCCGAGTAGTATCCCACTAACCATATGCTATACTATGCGCAATGCAATATGTACGTATAACACACATAATAGAATGTCATATAAAAGAATCTACCATAGTACAAACAGTACAAAAACAGTTATCTAGACCAATAAGCGCAATGCAGCTTGAAATAGCCTAGAAAAGTATAATAGTAAAAATTGAAAGATTGGGCATGAAGTCAGTCAACAGGTAATACATAAAAGGCCTAGGGGATTGTGACCCCTAGTTCATATATATATATATATATATTTATACTTATTATATATATAATGGTACTTATTAAGAACATTATATGCATTACTAAATGAATTACAATTACCACGTACAATTCAGGAGGAGACTGGACATGTGAGAACAAGTAAGTTATTATTAGCAAAGTGGTTATAACCTTTTACAATATTTGACAAGTACAAACCTCCTATTGTGTCTTTGGAGATTGATACACAGCTCGTAACTTAATGAATATTTCAATGGGCGCCTTAGCTGTTTCACCATTTTTATGCATCTCTCACTACATTACTGTGAACGATCTCCGTTGCACATCTGTATCTCTCCTCTCAATGATCTCCATTTCACTTCTCTTACTGATCTCATCACATTTTAATCTACTACTGATATATTTTTTACTCACTCTGAATCTGTTATCATCTCTGCTTCATTTCTCTTTCTGTTCTACTCATTTCTGAATCTAACTCCTCATAGCTGCTTCATTTCTCTGCATCATCAGCATCATTCTGTTCTAGAACTCTATATGAATTTATAGAACCTTCTCTAGGTTGCCACCTCTTTTTGCCTGAGGTTTGATACTCCTCTTCGGCTACCATTGGCCGACCTCATGGCGAAGTGACAACACATTTTCTATATTGGTTTAACTTTGAACCAATCCCATGATTTTTCCTTTAGCCCCTCAGTAACAGTTCTGGCTCGCCCTAATCTGTATTTGAGGCCCATTTCCCTTATTTATAGCACGTAGTAAACGGCAAAATTGTGTTCCAGGAAATTTGTTCTTAAAATCTATATTTATTATTAAAATATTTGGTAATCGTCTGGTCAAGTTTTAAAAGATTGAAATTTTTCAGCTTTTACTTTTCTTATATACATAATGTATAAGGAAAGTATTCTGACGGGGTCGGAAATTCGAATTCGAGTTTTCGACGGGAGAGCACGTTTCAAGCATCCCTGATCACGAATCAAACATTTTTGAAGTGATGTCTGTGTGTGTGTGTGTGTGTGTGTGAAAGTATGTGTGTGTGTTTGTGTGAAGGTATGTGTGTGTGTGTGAGTGTGAAAGTATGTGTGTGTGTGTGTGTGTGAAAGTATGTGTGTGTGTGTGTGTGTGAAAGCATGTGTGTGTGTGTCAGTGAGTCTGTGGAAACGATAACTGACGAACAAATGGACCGATTCGAACCAAATTTGGTACAAAAATCACAATCCATAAACACTGGAATCCTATTGTTTTTATACGCAATCGAATGTTCAGAATCCCCTAAATTTTCGAATGAAATTTTGAAAAAATCGTCAAAAAATCAAAACCACCAATTAAGTTACGCAAATAGACATTTCTTATGTAATCTATCATTGGAAAGCGATTGACATAAATTTTAGAACGCTAACATGAACCGTTCTCGTGATATTGCACATTTTTCAAAAAAATTATCAAAAAGTTATATAAAATAAAAAAATATATTTCCTATTGAGAAACATGTTCACTTTTCATATGTAATACCATGCGATAAATTGGATGACATCATTCTCGTGGATCTAGCTCGTTCCATTCATGAAAAAAGATACTTTGAGTAATACTTTTGTATTTGAACGCCAATAGTCATTTATCTGCCGTAAGAATAACTTATTTCCCCATCCATTACGCTTGGCGAGATTTTGGCGACGAATTTGGCGGAATGTCGCCAACTTGGTGACATTTTGAATTGTCGCCAAATTAAAAAAAATCTCGCCTAATGGATAAAAATGACGCTAAATCAATGAAAATGACGACTAATTGAAGAAAATTCAATATCTTGGAAAGATTATAAGTATCTACTATAAAAATAACATTTTTTACTTTCCTTATATACATTATGTATAAGGAAAGTATTGTGACGGGATCGAAAATTCGAATTCGAGTCTTCGACGGGAGAGCACATTTCACGCATCCCTGATCACGAATAAAACATTTTTGAAGTGATGTCTGTGTGTGTATGTGTGTATGTGTGTGTGTTTGTGTGAAAGTATGTGTGTGTATGTGTGTGAAAGTATGTGCGTGTGTGTGTGTGTGTGAAAGTATGTGTGTGTGTGTGAAAGTATGTGTGTGTGTGTGTCAGTGAGTCTGTGGAGACGATAACTGACGAACGAATGGACCGATTCGAACGAAATTTGGTACAAAAATTACAATCTGTAAACACTGGAAGCCTATTGTTTTTAAATGTAATCGAATGTTCAAAACCCCCCTAAATTTTCGAGTGCAATTTTTAAAAAATCGTCAAAAAATCAAAGCCGCTAATAAAGTTACGCATATAGACATTTCTAATGTAATTTTTAATTAGAAAACGATTAACATAAAGTTTAGAACGCTAACTTGAACCGTTCTCGAGATATTGCACATTTTTCAAAAAAATTATCAAAAAGTCATATAACATAAAAAAAATATATTTCCTATTGTGAAACATGTTCACTTTTCATATGTAACACCATGCGATAAATTTGATGACATCATTCTCGTGGATCTAGCTCGTTCCATTCATGAGAAATGATACTTCGAGTAATATTTTGTATTTTAACTCCAATAGTCATTTATCTGCTATAAGAATAACTTATTTCTCCATCAGTGAAACTGGGCGAGATTTTGGCGACGAATTTGGCGGAATGTCGCCAACTTGGCGACTTTTTGAAATGTTGTCAAATTAACGAAAATCCTGCCAAATGGACTAAAATGACGCTAAATCAATGAAAATGACGACTAATTGTCGAAAATTCAATATCTTGGATAGAATATAAGTATCTACTATAAGAAAAACCTATTTTTTTTACTGTAAAAGTAGTAAGTTCATTGCATTATATAAGGAAAGTCATGTGTTGCCCACATCAGATTTTTCAAGTTTGTAATGCTTATATCTTAAATGATGGAGCTAGTTTTCAATAGTAAGCAAGAATTAGACATTGAACTCATTGAAATCCCTATAAGTGTGTATAATTGTATTTTGGACCTTGCTCTATTTTATTGAAAAAAATCTTCCTAATCATTAAATCCCTAATTTCTGAAAGATAAGAATTAGTTATAGACTACGTATTTAAGAGACTTTTTATTTTTCTCACATAATTATTTATTTCAACAAACAAATACCTTTCTGTAACATTTTCAATTATTGATTGTACGATTGCATTCATTTTCAATTTTACAATTTATATTTGTTTTCATTTTAACTTGTAAACGAGTGTGATGACAAAGTAATTTATAAAAAACTGATTATGACGAAACTCGAATTCCTCATGAGAAATATGGGAGTACCTGCTGTCGATGCCATCTTTATTCTAGGAGTTGCTGGAGTCATCTTGGTCAGCGTCATCATTGGGACCTGTCATCGCCTTGATTTTTAAGACTTATCTTTTACGTTCATCAACACCACTCCTTTTTAACCACTTTTGTTCGACAACCTTTTACCGAGTGATATCCAAATCTTTTCTTAGTGCAATGGCAATTCTCCGACGCATGTGTTGTGCGTAAACATGACTTGCCCTGTTGACTCCTCATTTATTTATTTCCCTTGAGCTCATTGGCTGGTGCGCCTGTGTGAGGATGTTGTTATTGTCCGCAGATACGCTAGACGTATCAGCCTGAGATCCACAAAACCATGTGATCTTGTGATGTGGGTGGGGAATATTTATTGACTCACATAAATTAATTTGGCTTTAATGTCAACCACTACCAACTACATGACTGCGTTCATCGTTGGCGCTTGCAAAGTGTATTGCCAATATATTTAACTTGTGTGATATCATAAATAACTTAAAAACTGCAGTCATTCACAATGTAAAAACAAAATGCAGTTTTAACATCACAATAAGCGTATCCGAACGACGCCATGATAAAGTGGTATATTCCAGGAAAGTTATCAATATATTTCGTTGTAAATTTTTACTTCCAATTTTATTTTTTAGTTTAAATAATTTAAGTATGTGCAAAATTTTATAGTTTAAATTTTTTTCACTAAAGAAACTATAAAAAATTGATTTTTCTAAATTATTATAAAAATATTGCACATCATTTAAGCTACTATATTAAGATTTCTTATTTTATATAAAGCATTTTTGCAATTGACACTATATATCTACAACAAAATGCTCAAAATCACGGTTGCTGCTCTGGTTTTGCGAAATACCTTGTATAGGATGACAATTAAACTTCAAAATTCGAAAAACTTCTTATTGGAAAGTGCATCCCAACTTCTATTTATCTTACTTCTTAACAGAATTCATATGCTTCTGTACAGTTATAGATAAAATGAGAAGTTTAAGGTTTAATTAAAAAGTGAACTTATTGGAAAATAAAGAAGCATATTTATATTTGGCATGTAAGATTTATACACAAAAAGTAAAAAGATTACATTCTTAATAAAATCCGTAAAATAAAAAGAAAACTAAAACTCTTTCGAAATTTTTATAATTTAATTTATAGAAAGAAAACAAAGTCATGGGCGTATTTGGGTGCATGATTAGAGCGTATTACACTCGCGTAGCGAACGGGGAGCTTTTTTGAAAAAGAGCCCAATCTCGTCACTAGAAATGGTTAGTAATCTATACATTATCCATAATTGTAATCAAAATTAAAGCAAAAGTTGAACATCGTCTTTTTCGAGAAATGTGTTAACGGAGACTCTACGTAATTAGCAAATCGTTGATTTATTGGAAGCAATTAAAACTTGTTTTAGTTTAGAGGACGTTCTGAAGAGACATTTCGTGCAATTTAGAATTACATCTAAGAATTCCTTTTCTTAATTAGCTGGTATTTCCTGGAACTCCGGGGATTTTTCACGAATTTCTTGGTTAACATATTTTATACCTTCACTTTTATTCCAACAGTTATTAATTATATTTTCAAGTAATACTTTAAAATTCTAGTAATCACATTAAATTGCAGGATTCATTTCTATGTCTTTGAAATTAGTTTTATATATAAATTTTCCAAACATTTTTCTGATAAATTCAAAATATTTTCCAAGTTATTTATTCGGGCTTACGATTTAACATAGATATACCATATTCTCATAAAATGTCTTTCTTACGAGGAATTGTAATAATTTTATGTGAAAGTGGAATAATTTTTGAAGTTTGAATTAAAAATTAATTTTAATAAACTGGATTATTATTATTTTTAATTTTACGAGGACATTTTTGATAAATCGGTAAAGGGGGTCGAAATGTTTACAAATATAGCGTGTTACCCTTCACTTTAAAGATCGCAATTTTTTTTTTGATTGATACCATACTTAACAATGTACCCTCCCCCCCCCCCACACACACAGACACACATACACACAGAAGAGTAACTTACCCCCAAGGGGGGGACTAATGACGTTACGTACTAAAAATTAAATCACGGCTATATTTCACAGCGGAAGGATGGAACACAACTGAGTTGTGGCAATCTTGTTCACACTTTCCGCCAAATAATAAACAACACAACTGCTCTTTGATGACGGCAACTTGAACTCATAGCAACTGGGATTCATTTTTTGAGTGAATAGGATACATTTTTTAATGGAATATGGTATCGATAAATCAAAAATCATATTTCTTTGACGTTTAACATTTATTCTTCCAGATGAGGGATATTTAGAAATGTGTGTTTCCGGTACAGAGTTGAAACTCTAAACTAGAGATAGAAAATGGCCTACTAACATAGGTACAGGGACAACATAGGTACATAACACAACATAGGTATATACACAACATAGGTGCAGGTACTTCAACATCAGAGAATCTCCTGTAAAAAATGTTTTAAAAATCTAAAAAAATATATACACATTTTAAGATGTTAATTACTGTTAGTACTATAGATTGATTACGTATTATAATTGCACAGATGAAACGAGGCCGTATTTTCAATATAACCTTACGAATTTCCTGAAAGGGAGATAGTATTTTTCGAGGATGATAATTAAGTATATTTTGCTATGACTTTAATATTGAATACAGCAAAATATATTTTTAAATACACATGTTTAAACATTTTATGGCATTACCATGACAAAATTAATTTCAGTTAATATTTTAACATACGATTTATATGATATGTCGCAGCTCGAAAAAATAAGATTATTCTTCCCCAAGATTATGTTTTAAATGAAGTAACTAGAAATAAATTATTTAATTAAAATGAAGCTATTTAATAGTTTTGTGCACTAAATCTGAAACATTGAAAAATATTTTCAAAAAAGTATATTTTTTTTAGTCATAAATGGTAAATTTTTATGGTTTAAATGTTAAATCAGACACAAATATTTTTCTTAATATAATTTTTTTTTGCAAAAAAAAAAAAAAAATAGAGCATATATATATATATATATATATAATAGTTAAATATGCATATTAATTTCTAAGTAAATGAGATAAAAACTGTTTTGTAATCATGCGAACAAATACAAAAATGTTAAATTGAGAAGAAATTATTTAAAGTAACGTCAAACTGGGGAAAATAATAATGTACACAAATACCATTTTCATTGCAGATTTAATTTACGATAATTTAAATTGTAATTTTCATGCCGTTTGCTTTAATCCTAAAAATGTAATACAATTTTAAAATTATATTTTAAAAATCAATTTTTTGAAGGTTAAAAACATCTCTCTCCTCAAATATATTATGAGAACAGAAGAATTATTAGAGAAAATATTTAAGGGAGGAGATGCATCGTCCCATTAAAAAACAAGAAATATCAATCATGCATAAAGCACTTATTATAAAACACTTTCCAACTGGATTGCAATTTTATTTAAACATCTCTAAAATGCGATACATTCAGAAGGTGATATTTTTTTAATTATCACAGAACGATAATAATTTATTTTACTTGAAACATAAAACTTCATCGAAAAAATGAACTTTATTCAAATTACATCATCGAAATATAAATCGTCAGGCTCTCTATGTAAAATAAGTGAAAGTTTCATTCATGCACTTTTATTTCAGACTCCAGGGTTAAATAAGTTTGCGCGAAAGAAAAATCAGCAATTATTATACAACTCATCTTACAATCACTTGTTTACATTCTGCATCCATTAAAATTAGGCTTCATTGTGGAAATAATCAAAGTTTGATGATCATGTAAACTCAAAAATATTGCAATTGTGTTGGCGTAGAATATAGATACACAGAAACTACATAAACATAAAGCAGTTTTAGGATGGATGCAACACTAAATAATAAATTTAAAAGAACTTTAAAAATTACGATTTTTGCTTTGGGAAAATAGATGAATGCCATATTTTATTAAGTGGGTCACGGGATCTCCTCCTCATCGTATATGACTGTATTTATTATTTTAATTTTTATTTAAAAAACTACCGAGCATATTTAGCTGAAATTTTTTTATATATGTTATGAGATAATTGAAATATATCGAAAAATTTTCGAAGTAATTTGTAAATTTTAACGAAGCTCAAAAGATATTTGAAAAATTAGGTCCCATATTTTTTTCAACATATTTCATTTCTTCAACCCGGGTTCAATCCAAAAGTAACTGGGTGATATTATTCATGTACATTTTCATATGTCCCATAGACCGTCTCAACAACATACTAAAATTTCATTTTGAGAAATTCATTTTTACAGCAATTATCGTGCGAACAGACAGACAGAATGAACGAAGTCATAGACACTTTTCAACTATGTTGTAAAGTGTTAAAAAACATTTTGATTATTTTCTATAATTTTTTCATAAACTATTAATAATTTGATTGAAAAAGAAAGAGCAAAATATTCCAGAACCCGTTTCATAATAAAATTGCTGTGGTATGTATTACATGCACAAATCGAGCAATGCTCTCTGTATTTGAGGTTTTATTTTGTTTGGCTTTCTTCAAAACTGTTATGTTCAGCAATGCTCTCATTGTACTGTTAAATATAATTCATCCAGAGTCTTATAGTTGTGCATAATATTGTATTATGTACGTATATACTTACTCCACCTAAATTTAAATACTTGTCTGTCAACAATATTTTATTAAAGCAAATTCCGTATTTTTTTTTTATGTTTGTAACATCTAGTCCCACAGCTACCTTAAAAATCTTTATTTTTACCGACTTTAATAAAATTGTAGGTGGCGCTTAAAGTACAACATCTTAAGAGATTATATTAAAGTAAATCGAGAACTAATATGCCACAGTTTATCCAGAAACTGAGCGAAGCACTTGTATCGCAAAGCATACTTTCAAGAACTATCGATTTAACGAATATGAAAATAAAATATTCTGCTAAACTCTTATTAAATGATTTTCTATTGCTGTAATAAATGCAGAGTAAGACAACACACTAATGGATATCGTTGTAATAAATACAGATAAGACAACACACTAATTGATATCATTTGACGCAATTTGATATCATTTGACATCATTTGAATAAATCGTGTCAAGTCCAACAATTTCAAATATTCCACTACAAACAATGACGTTTGAACTGGTACGAGTGATTCCCAACCCCCTTAAATTAATTCAGTAATTTAATTTGTCGCACAAAAATCCAAACGTAAAGTATCTTTATCCAATTTTATGTGTATCTAAGCATACGATCGAGCAGTAAATTCGAAATGAGAAATGTTCTGGTTAATTTAAAGTGTTTTCAAACCATTAGTTTTAATTGGTACTGGCTCACTATTATTTTTAATCATTCTTCAAACTTAGATGATTATTCATTGGCGTTGCACAGTCATAAAGTTTTACATATTTCAGCATGCATAAATAGCTTTGGAATCAATGTTTTTAAAATATTTCAATATTCTAAACTTTATTTTGTTGCTAAATTTAAAATGTGGTTTACCCATGATTACTCACTGAATACGGATTTTATTTTTATTTACGGATTTTTTTAGTTTATTTTTATTTGAAGTGGACCACTGTAAAACAACGTGCCTAAAAACTTACATCGCAGCGTGCCAATGAGCCTTTGCATTCTTTATACATAACTGTAAAAACAACCTTAAAATTTATTACATCGTTCCAAAAACAAATGATCTCACCAATATATTACATACCAAAGTTCTAAAGAACTTTGGTGCCCCACCGGGAATTAAACAACGGGTTTTCGTACTGGTCAGGCAATGCTCTACTCTTGAGGCAATAGGATGGAATTGTAATTAGCTCTTATCATGAAGTGAACTCTGCATTCTCATACCTTTTCTCTCGAGTACGATGAAAAAGCTAGTACGATGAGATTAGTACGATGAAAAAGCTCTTTTTCATCGTACTAATCTCAACTTGTGCCATAAAATATCAAATATTTTCAAGATGCATTCCTAGTCTCCACGATTGAAAAATGTTGAAATCAGTTTGTTTCAAATATATTGTATTTTTCACATTTCAATAAACTTTAATTATCATAATATACAGACTATTTTAATCAACAATGATATCATTGCACAAATACGACTATTCGCATCAGAATAGTAAAACTTACATATTGAAACTTCATTTGAAATTTAATATTTATTAAATATTTATTTTTTCAAGTTGATTGGAAAAGTCAATCTAATGAAGAACAGAATTTGAAGTAATTTGTGTTAGCACCCGATATTCCATAATTATCGTTAAGCATAGCAATATCAAACATCCAAATATCATTCTCTTATAAACATTACACTACTGTCACTTTCGGAAAAATATCCTATGAACAAGTGTGTTCATTAAATCATAAAGTTTAGTACTATATTTTTTAGTAATGTAAATCCCCAAAACGGCGACTATTTTTTTAATATAAACTTTTATGACAATAAATGAATTTATTTTAAAGTGTTCCAAAGCCCACGTGCGCAAAAATACATAAAAATACGTAAATTCCCCGTACAACAACTTTAAAAAAGAGTACAGGGGGGTCGTCAATTAATAAATTACATCGAAATACTGATTTTGAAAATTTTGGGTAAAACAGGATTTTTTCTGTAGAATAAAATGTAAAAATGTATCTTGTATACATTAAATGCATTTATATCGTATTAATTTCACAACTTTTTTAAAAATATATCTACCCGTAGTATTGATAAATGTCTACCTGCAATATTGAAATCCACCTGTCTTACTATAATAAGACTACCTAAAATAATATGATTAGTCCACGAAATGAAAACGTCAATTGATATAGTATACAAATTTAAGAAGAGGTATCAGTGGGCCTCACCAAGGAACTGGTGCACAGTTTCATTTATCCTGACGAAGGATTTTAAGTTTTATTTATTTTTTTATTGAAACGGGTTGATACGTTTATTAGAGATTAGGATAGCCTAGTGGTTAGCGCGCAGGGTTTGCATTCGGATGTCAGGATTTCAATTCCCGGCTCTGCCTAAATTGCCCATAGTGTCAAGCGGAGTACAGGTATGTTATTTATGTGGGTCCGTAAATCCTCCCGAGAGGTTGGTGGTAGGTGTAAAGAACCTTGTTGCCCCAACCGGGAATCGAACCCTGGATCTCTGAACAAACCAGCCGATGCTCTATCGTTGAGCTACTCGGACGAAATTGCAAGCTCTTATAGTCGAAGTGGATTCTGCATTCTCCACCCTCTAATGTCAGATTGGCGGGCAACTGCCATTCTGACCATCTGGCCATTCGACCATCTCCTGCTAATTTACCTCAGGTTAGCCTCTTGCTACTACTATTTTATCCAGGTTAGTGTTCTACCGGGTTGTTAACCTCTAAATTTGAAATCGATGCTCAATCTTCCAGAGTTCTCTGAATCCGTGCTAGTCCTACTAAGGTCATTTTCAGACCTCCGACACCTTCTGTTTCTGTTTTTCATATGCCTATTTTTTTTTCTTTTTCATATATTTTCTTTTTATATATTTTCTAAATTTTACTTTTAAAATTTTATTATTTTCTTTTATTTTAATCTATTTTTAACACTTTACAACAAAGTTGAAAAGTGTTTATGACTTTGTTCATTCTGTCTGCCTGTCTTTCTGTCTGTCTGTCTGTTCGTTAGCACGATAACTGCCGTATAAATGACTTTATCAAAATGAAAATTTAGTATGTTTTTCAGACGGTCTGTGGGACCTATGGGAATATAAATAAATATTATCACCCAAATAGTTTTTTATTGAACCCGGGTTGAAAAAATGAAATACATTGATCCCTACGAGACCTAATTTTTCAAACATTTTTTAAGCACATTTAAAATTCACAAATTGCTTCGACATTTTTAGGAAATATTCACATTATCCCATAAAATATATAAAAAAAAAATTCTGTAAAATATGTCAAGTTGTTTTTTAAATAAAAATTAAAATAATAATTACACCTCTTATATGAAGCGATCACCTGACCAACTTCAAAATATAATACGGCATCCATCTTGTCTCAAAATCGTCATTTTTAAAGTTCTTTTTAATTCATATTGAGTGTTGTATTCGTCGTAAAACCTCTTTATTTTCGCTTAAATTCTGTGCATCTACATACTGAAACAACGCAATGACAATATATTTGAGTTTAAATGAGCATACAACTTTGATTATTTCTCTAACGAAGTCTATTTTTCACTTATGTGAAATGTAAACAGCAAAATATGTAGGATGAGTTGTATAGGAATTGCTGTATTTTTTTAATGCAAAAGAATTTAGCGCATGGAGTCTGCATAGCTGATATGAAAGAAATATTCATTGACTTTACCGAGAGAAGGACGATTTTTTTCGATGACGTTTTAAGCATAGAGTTTAATTACTTGTAGCTCCATGGTCTTAATTTTTAAATAAAATAAATTATTATAGTATTGTGATGAATGACATGAATGGGAAATTATTTATGAATGAAATGCTGCTTTTATAGAGAGAGCCAAGCGTGTTTTTTTTTCTACGACGTCATTTGAATGAATTTCAGTTGTTTACGGTGAAGTTTTTAAATATAATAAATTATCGTGGTATTATGATAATTCTAAAATTGTTACCGAGTAATATATCACATTTTAGAGATGTTTAAACCAGGCATTTATATTTCAATGCCGTCATTTGAATGAAGTTAATTTTTTTTCGATGAATGTTTAAGTTTTCAAATATAATAAATCAATGTAGTATTGTGAGAAGTTTTAAAATATTACCGAGGAATGTATTGCATTTTAGACATGTTTAAATAAAGTTGCATTGAAGTTCGAAAGTGTTTTTTTATAATCAATGCTTTAAGCATGATTGATCTTTCTTGTTCACTATGTTATTATACCTCACTCTAAATTTTATTTTTCAATGATCTTTTCATGTATATTCGCAATAACCTTTTTCCCGTTTTCGAAAAATAGACGTACTTGCCAATTTCAAATATAATGTAAAACTGTCTGCTTAATCACAACATTTTTCATCAATTGTTACCTTTTTAGATGGAAATAAATGTTCGTTTGGAGGGATGGTAGACCTTGGGTGCCTCCTGAGTGCAGGAGGTATCCTTTATCTGGCTTGCAGCTAGCTACTCTAAACCCACTATGTGAGTCGCACGGTCAAGGGTTTTCAGACCTCCGACATTTTTGCACTAACCGAGAGGGTTTATTTGTTCGGGCGCCATTGTAGAGAACCTTGCTTCCCGACCGAGAATTCCAACCGGGGGCTGCCCCAACTCTGGATCTCCGGACTGCCCAGCCGACACTCAACCGTTGAGCTATTGGAACGAAATTGCAAGCTCTTATTCTCGAAGTGGACTCTGCATAGGGGAAGGAGTGTATAGTCCCTGTAGATGTCGCCCCAACTGGGTTTCGATCTAAATTGGGTGGCACTTCCCGGCACTCCAAAAAAGTAACTTAGACTTTTGGGTAGGTCCGACGGTCTTGGTGGAAGAAGTTCATTAAATTCTGTGTGCTGTAACTAACGGCATTTTTATGTTATAGATTTATTCAGATAATAGTCTACGCAAGCATTTATATAATTTTTCTCCCTGTATAACTGTAACCACCTACTTGCATTGCTATAATTTGTCTACCTGCAATTCTGTAATTAATCTACTTGAAATACTATAATTCGTCTACCTGTACTACTTTTATTAGTATACCTTTACCAATATATAATAATTCTATCTGTAATACACTATGGCAATTCTATCCTTCACTATTATATGCATACGCTTGAAGAAAATAATCGACTGTACTCTGCACTGTGAACTGAAACATTTATTTCAAGATAAACTTGCATAAATTCCAGGAACTATGTTTCAAAACGATCCAGATTGCTTTCCGTTGCCAAAGTCTCATTAATATCATGAGTGAAAACTGTTCTCGTTTAAGGACAACGAATATTCGAATACTTCATAAAGGATTAAGTTGGGGGAAGTATAAGTTGTGATTCAAGTACATCAATAAAGCTTAACTAAAGTTGACGCAAAGTTTTACAGACAGCTAAATTACTACACTTGTTAACAAAAGTTTACTGTTAGTTGAATAAATAGAAGTTTTATGCTTAATTATTGTCATATGTAAGATATCAGGGACGGAAATAATGAAATGTAAGATTAACGATTGTTGGAAAATTGAAAAAGAAATATTTAAAATTATAGCTAATATTTGAATTTGTGTGCGCATTTTATTATTTCATTATAAGTGATAAAAATAATGAATCATTCAAAATTAATAACGTATTACAAATGGAAAAAAATCTGATGTGGGCAACACATGACTTTCCTTATATAATGTAATTAATTTACTACTTTTACAGTAAAAAAGTAGGTTTTTCTTATAGTAGATACTAATATTCTTTCCAAGATATTGAATTTTCGACAATTAGTCGTCATTTTCATTGATTTATCGTCATTTTTATCAATTTGGCGAGATTTTAGTTAATTTGGCAACATTTCAAAAAGTCGCCAAGTTGGCGACATTCCGCAAAATTCGTCGCCAAAATCTCGCCAAGCGTTATGCACTAAGAAATAAGTTATTCTTACAGCAGATAAATGACTATTGGCGTTCAAATACAAAAGTATTACTAAAAGTATATTTTTTCATAAATGGAATCAGCTAGTTCCACGAGAATGATGTAACCCAATTTATCGCATGGTATTACATATGAAAAGTGAACATGTTTCTCTATAGGAATTTTTTTTTATATGACTTTTTGATAATTTTTTTTTTAAAATGAACAATATCTCGAGAACGGTTCATGTTAGCGTTCTAAAATTTATGTCAATCGTTTTCTAATGAAAAATTACATAAGAAATGTCTATTTGCGTAACTTTATTAGTGGTTTTGATTTTTTGACGATTTTTTCATAATTTCATTCGAAAATTTAGGGGAGTTCTTAACATTCGATTGCATATAAAAGCAATAGGCTTCCAGTGTTTACGGATTGTGATTTTTGTACCAAATTTGGTTCGAATCGGTCCATTCGTTCGTCAGTTATCGTCTCCACAGACTCACTGACACACACACACACACACTTACACACACACACACACACACACACTTACACACACATAGACATCACTTCAAAAATGTTTGATTCGTGATCAGGGATGCTTGAAACGTGCTCTCCCGTCGAAAACTCGAATTCGAATTTTCGACTCCGTCACAATACTTCCCTTATACATTATGTATATTAGGAAAGTAATAGCTATTTTAGTTCATTGATTATATTTAATAACAAATTTGAAAAATATATCATTTCGTTGACAATTAAAAATGTATTATATTAGCGATAAAACATTTTTTTGCATTGAACCATACATAGAGGTAAAAATAAATGACAATATTCTACCAGCACTGACGAACACCTGGTCCGTTACAAGCAATATTTGTTTACATAAGATATCAAGTTTCGAGGTGAATTTTTGGTCGTCAAACAGAAGGTATGTGTTAGGTTCTCATGGTTTTTCTAGCATATTACATGAATGCATCGCAATCCTCTTAGGCAGTTCTGAACAAAAACATCCCCTTTGGCAGTATACCCTTATATTAATTTGGCCTTATAAATACTACATCTGTATTAAAGGAATAGCTGAAAAGCATTTAAGCATGTTTTTGCAGCAACGATATATACATTATCTACTTTGATAATGTTTAAATCACTGCTGACACAGCGATCATATAATGCTTTCAAAATATATTAACCATTTATTTTGTCCTTTAATAATGTAATTTTTAACATATTATGTTTTTTTTTCACTGTAGCAAAAAATATTCCTAATACCCACATTTGTTATCCAATTACGTTATTTATTTCTCACAAATATCATACGAAGCAATTATCAGACGATACAATAATTGTTTTGTTTTCTTCCAACAAATTATACATCATTCAGACAGAGTCTTATACTTTATCGGGGATGGGCAAACTACGGTCTGCAGTTCAGTATTGAATAGAATATTCCGCCGTTATATTCAATAGAGCCCACACTAAAAAACTGGATATTTATGAAATTTTGTAAAAATCGACACAGCAGAATTTACTAAATCATGCCCAAAAAGTAAATGGCATCCTCATATACATGTGATTACTTTTCTCTTTTTCATGGTTGAAAACAATCTCAGACAGAGTCCAGACAGTATCATATACAGGGGTAGACAAACTACGGTCTACGGGCGGTATTGAATAGAATGACCCGCCGTTATGTTAAAAAAATCCCCCACTAAAAAACTGGATATTTATGAAGTCTTGCCAAAATCGACACTACACAATTTAGTAAATCATTCCCAAAACGTAAATGGCATCCTCATATTCATGTGATTTGTTTTCCACCATGAAACATGGGAAAAGAAATCTCAGACAGAATCCATCAGACAATATGTTATACAGGGATAGGCGAACTACGGTCTGCAGGCGGTATTGAATAGAATGACCCGCCTTTGCGTTCAATAGGGCCCACACTACAGAACTGGTTATTTATGAAGTCATACCAGAATCGACACGACAGAATTTAGTAAATCATTCCCAAAAAGTAAATGACATCTATATATTCATGTGATCAAGTGTTTTCAACCATGAAACATGGTGAAAGTAATAATAGATCTTAGAAGCAAACTTATTCATGAGTTCTTTCTTCTCAACTGATAATCACAGTTTAAGCAGGATTATGAAAAAAATGCTACAAGCTGAATTACAGTTTCCCGCATCACCCTCTCGCCCCTATCATTTCAAACCTTCTGAATGAACTTCCTAACATTTTAATAGGTAATTATTCTTGTTTTGAATAAAGAAGTATTAAAAGAAAATCAAAATTAATCTTGGAAGAAAATATGAACTATTTGGTCTGCTATTTTTTTATTTGACTCTCTTGTAAGTCTGCCCATGCTTGTAGTATATGGACATTCAATGAGTTCAACAAAAATATAATGAAAAGTTTGATTAAAGAGAAGGTTTTATAAAAGTATAATGAAAAGTTATCATATAATTTTATTGTAAAGCAACACAATCATACGCGTAAATTAGGGTATACGCAAGCTTAGAGTAAGCGTACCGCAAGGTTCTAAAATGCTGATCTTGATTATGCAATAGATATCAAGTAATCTAGAGATACGTTTATAATGTCTAAAATGAAGGTAAATATAAGTCTCTGATATTTTACACTAAATACTCTAAATTCATCCTCCCATATCTCACATCCTGAATATAATTTTCTTCGATGGTTTACATAATATTTTTTTTCAATATTAATTACATTGTAGTTTTAATTGCTATGATTATTTCGATATATGTTATTACAAAGCCCATCCCTGGTACGAAAAATTAAAACTGTTTCTATTTCTTAATAAACTATTTTTATAGAGAAAGATACCGCCCTAATCGCTCTATTTATCATGAATCTAAATAGAAAATTTTATTAAGATACTTTCATTAGAAACAATTTCTCAGTTTTGTAGTTAGTATCTCCTTAATTATAATCATCATATACATATATTAAACCTTCGACACTCGTGCGATCTACTGAGGCGCCGCTTGGAAACTCAAGTGACTCGCTTAATGATGCAACATACCGAGACACCACCAATTAACATCTCTTCAGGCAATCCATGATTAATTACTGATTATTAAAGGAAGTACATGCTTTATTTATTCATTATCTAACATTAAAATTTGCAAATCTGTTGCAAATAACATACACTATATGATCAAAAGTATCCGGACACTTTGGATGTTAGAATGTTATTCGAAATTCTAAACAAATACTTGACGAAATATCGTGTTCTGTAATTTTGGCAATGTAAAGGACATGCTTCAACGCACACTTTCCAGCAAAGTTTCGGTGACTTGCGCATTTAGGGGACTACCAAGATATTATAAAAGGGGAAAAATATATTTTATCACCTTGAATCATAAAAAGCTCGAAATCATTTGTAACTTTCACAAAATAGTTAACTAGCTTTGTTCAATGTATATAAGCATTTTCGTAAAACAAAAACGTACATTCATGAAGATATAGACGTTCCTTTAAAAAAAAACAAATTTTTTACATGTTTTTTGCTTACAATATCCATAGGTTTCAATCAAATTTCACGAAACTTACAGAACATTTATCAACGTCCAAGAAACGCATTATATTTCAATTGAAAATTAAAGCATTGAATATACGATGAGATATAAGCATTTGAAGAAACTAAATTTTTACTGTGTAGGCGCGAAACATGGCAATAGTTTTCTTTTATGATTATGTAGTAAATACTGTAGGGCAACTACTATAAAAAAAACTACTGGAATATCGTGAAAATTCACAAAGATATCGATGATATAGCGATCAGTTTATCTCTGACTCTCTGAAAGTGTCTAGATAATAAGAGGTTTTCTACAAATTGACATTTTACAAATGCATCGGACACCCCTGTTCTGAAACCGAACTAGTCCAATTTTATGCAAATAATGATCAAAAGTCTCCGAAAACACCCTTGTACTGTCCGGAGACCACATCATTATCTGCATAAAATTGGACTAGTTCATTTTCAGAACAGGGATGTCCGATGAATTCGTAAAATTACAATTTGTGGAAACCCCCTTATCATCCTAGTACTTTCAGCGAGTCAGAGAAAAACTGATCTCTATATCGTCGATATCTTTGTGAATTTTCATAATATTCCAGTGAATTTTTTATAGAAGTTGCCCTACAGTATTCACTATAAAATCAAGAATGAAAACTGTTGCTATGTTTCGCGCCTGCGCAGTAAAACTTAGTTTCTTCAAATGCTTATATATCTTCTTATATTCAGTGCTTTAATTTTAAATTGAAGTATAATGTTCATCTGCGATGTTGGCAAATATGCTGTAAATTTCGTGAAATTTGATTGAAACCTATGGATATTGTAAGTAAAAGACAGGTAACAAAATTTGTTTTTTTTTTAAAGAAACGTTTATATCTTCATGAACATATGTTTTTGTTTTACGAAAATGCTTATACACATCGAACAAAGCTAGTTAACTATTTTGTGAAAGTTACAAACCATTTCCAGCTTTTTATGATACAGGGTGAACACATATATTTTTCTCCTTTTGGTCCCCTAAATGCACAAGTCACCAAAACTTTACTGGAAAGTGTGCGTTCAGGCATGTTCATCCCATCGCCAAAGTTACAGAACACTTCACCAAGTATTTGTTTAGAAATTCGAAAAATATTCTAACATTCAAAGTGTCCGGATAGTTTTGATCATATAGTGTATTTAATGTCTTGCTATCACCCATAAAAGCACCCATAAAAATTGAGGTACAGCAGCGAAACTCGACATGAATAAGTCTTTTTAGAGTTATGCAACTGATTTTTAAAAAAACTTTATTAATGAGTTTTTTCTCCTAAATTCTAATCATGTGCATATCACTCCAAGCGATACATATATGCTGTATATCTTTTATACTAATCTTTAGAAGATAAATGCTATTAAGGACCGTAAAAAATAAATCTAGATACAAATGTAAGAAACGACTAATCTGGAACGGAAAAGCTGCAAATGAACATTGCTTGACTGTGCAGATAATAAAACGCCTCGATGAGATAAATTCCTAACCAATAATTTCTTGTACGTGGGAAATATCCATTAATACATTCAATGAATACTGTTTTCCACAATGAACATCGAATATTTGAGAATTTGCTGAAATAATCAGTTCGGTAATCTACAAGTTGTCATTTCAGAAGATCAATAACTCTGAGTTAGCGTGTTTGAGTAAACTTTTCCAAGACATGTAAATTACTTAGCATGCTGTTAGTTAGAGTAAAATATGTGTTACGCTGAAAACTTGCAAATGACGAACTCTTTGAAGTAGACATTGTTAGATATTGGGTATACTGAACGTTAGACATGGGTTAGGAATTCTCAGTTTACATGAGTATTATTAATATAGTATAGATAGTTCTTACACATAAAAAATAATGCTAGTTTATCACGACCATTTCGTAATCACTGATCCACCTAAAAATGCATTAAATTAAAACTATAAAAACAGCTTTATTTAAATCATCTGGCATTTTTAACTTAGCCGGTGTAAAACCTAACACTTGATTTTATATAATATGTTCGGCAAACTATGAAATTTTATACACACTTCTAAAAATATAACATTTCTAGATTTATTCATATTTTTGCATTGCTAAACTCTGTTTTACTCCAATGGAACGTTGACAAAAATTTGTTAAATATGTTATTCTTATTGGGGTACAAACGTTTAAATAAAATGTATTCTTTAACATATTTATACATCTAGTATAGCAATGTTCTCTTAATAAAAGTATCTATGTTAAGTACTTGTCTACAAAGATTTACTTTCAAAACTTTCATAAACTGAAACAAACAATTAAAATAGTACAATGTATTCATCTTCTTATCATGTGCTATTCATTTAACTGTATCTACTCCTGTTTGTAGCTTCTAGTAAAATTATTAATGATTCTCGTGTCAAAAGAGATGGTTTTATACATTTGCTAGTTCTATGCATTTATAAGGGTACGAAGTTTGGAAATAATCCTGTCTCCACTCATTGATAAAGGTACTATTAATAACCAGTGTGAAAACATTGCTCTTTAATGCGTTACGGATATTTTGATGTTTGCTGGAGGATTAAGGAAGGAACAGCATTAATGATAAGTTTAGTTAGTGAATAAAGCATGGTTTGTGAATTGTTGTATATTTGGTTTAATAAGATAGAAAAAAGTGAAGTCTTTGGTTTATAAACTTGCCCGTAACCCATAAAAGCTCTTTACGGGATATTGCCTTGAGAATAGCTTTATACACTAGAAGTAGTCATGTGATAAATAATGCACATAGGGAATTCTTTCCAACTGCTGTAAGAATAAATATGTAAAATAAAATATTCATTTGACAGCAGCTTACAAAGATTAAAAGGGTAAGGCATCAACAGTTTTCAAAGACAATAAAGATACTTCTTCTGAATAAGTGGAAAATTATAATTGGAATGCAGTGATGAGTTATTTTTAAAATTGTATAATTCTTATTTATTGGAAGACAACGAACGATTTGTTAAAATTCAAATTAATGACAATTGCGCAAGATTTAGATTTTCGTATGGTATCATCCTATAGAACAATGTTTATGAAGCAAAACGATAGGTAGCAGAGTTCAAGATAATAAAACTGGGCTGCTTCAATGCAGCCAGGCAGACGTTCGCCAAGGTTGATGAAAATAATTTTATAAACAATAAATATCGCCATAAGCATCGACAAGTCACATGCCCTTTGCGGCCACAGTTGCCACGCAGCTAGTGTATCCCAGTGTATCTTCGGTCACTGAAGACAAAGGCATATAGGTACTACCAGCCAATGGGCTGAAAGCATACTAGGAGAAGTAAAAGAAGGAGGGGTCAACATCAGGAGACGAAGAGAATCACAAAAACTTAAACATGATACTTTGAAGAAGCTAGATCGTCCAACTCTCTTGAAGATTTAGAGCAGTTGAACGGCCAGCCGGGGGAGATGATACTTTGAATTGCATAAAGAGTGAGAAGTGTGGAAGGTTACTGAAATACCGTGGCCCAAAGGGATGGCCAAGAGATGCTATCATTTAAGTGCAGTTGTAAAAATGAAAACCGTGGACGCTTCAAAAAGTCCCCGGACAAACATAACTCCTACGAATGACTGTGCATTCCATACCGCAACGGGTACCCTTTTTAATGCCTATGGGAAACATCTTATTTGCTAAAGTGTATACTGTAGAGTGTAATGAAATGTTTAAATGAAAAGGAATATTTTAACAAATAATTAGGCAGCCACAAACAGTATTCATTTAAATAACTTATATATTAATATACATGGTCTTTCAAAAGTCCGTATAATCTTTAAAAAATCTTTAAAAATCGAAAAATCATCGCATTGAGGTACGGTTTGTACCATAAGTATTGCCAGGTTGGGGATTTTATTTGACGTGAAAAACTTTTGCAATTTAAAAAATCACCTATAGATGGCGCTTACCCGAATACATCTTCCAGAAATATGCAAATGAGGCCGTTATAAAAAAGCTATAGTGCTCAATAGATTCTTCATTTCATTCATTAGTAAACGGTGAAAAAAAGAAGTTTTTGCGAAAATGTTAACTTTGATCGAGAACGCCTTGTTAGTGAAGCTGTATTACCTAAGTGGAGAATCAGTATAAGATACTTTGTGAAAATTCAGATTTAGGAAAAATCTAAAGAAAGGAGAAGGTCCTATCACCTGTTCAGGGTTACTTAAGCTTGTCACACGATTTGACATGTACAGTAAGTTATTTTCGTTGTCCTTCCAATGCGTTCAGGGCCACCTATAAGTGATTTTTTAAACTACAAAAATTTTTCACGTCAAGAAAAAAAAACCCGTCCTAGTAATACTTATGGTACAAACCGTACCTCAATGAGATGATTTTTTTATTTTCAATGAATTTTTTAAGTTTATACGGACTTTTGAAAGACCCTGTATATATCGTTTAGGACATGATTGAAATAGGTAGAAGCCAGACTGCAAGAAAAGGGGGGACGATTAGCTTTTCTTCACGTCATTTAACAGACTTAAAAATCAAAAACGTGTTTATTATTACAGTACAATATTGTCGAAGTAGTCATTTCGTTGTTGATGTTGATAGATAACGATGTGATGATAGAAAACGTTAATTTATAATATATATATATATATATATATATATATTTATATATATATATATATATATAATCTTTCTTATTGCATAATAAACATGATATACCTTACCTTGCTATCTGTGGTTTGGGCCGGACTGACATTAGTGGTAGCTGGTCCGGCAGTCCTATATTCTTCCACAGCATCATATCCACTACGCTCACTGGTGGAATTTTCAATTTAGTATATTTGCAAGGCAAAAGTACTGAACATATCTTCTTATATAGCACCCTTAATGAATAAAGTTACAAAAGGGCATTGTATAAAATCTGGAGTGCAGTAAGAAATGACGGTTCTAAAAGAAAACTAGTGTTGATATTCTTGAGACAGAAATTGCGCTTCGAATATAACATTTTAATAGTAGCTTGCAGACAAAATAAGTACACAAAAACGTTATTTTGAGGATGCTCTCTAAATGTTTCCGAAGAGTACTTGGTAATGGTGTGTGTTTTTTTATTAGTCAAAAACGTTACCGTAACCCGCGATTTGATTTTATAGGTACATATGCCAAATTAGTTAATTATTGCGTTAACGTTTATGACAGTTTTCGAGTCATTGGATATTTAACTTAAGAGCTACGGTATAAAAAATTCGATTTCATATTTATATGCAAATACTGCTCCAGTTCTGAATAATTTAGACACATTTTTCTTATGATTCAGACCAATTTTCCAATTGGAATAATGTGTTTTGGAGTAACGATTCCAAAGTTATAAGAACGTGATCAGATTTTTAAACACCTTGCTACATTCCTTATATACATAATGTGTAAAGAAATTACTATGATTTGGTCGAAAATTCGAATTCGAGATTTTGACTAGAAAGCAAGTTTCAAGAGTCGCTAAAGACGAATCAAGTGTTTTTGAGATGATGTTTGTGCCTATGAGTGTGTGTGTGTGTTATGTGTGCCAGTGAGTCTGTGGAAACGATATCATTCGAGCGAATAGAGCAATAACAACGAAATTTGGTAAAAAAACTGCAATCCATTAATACTGGAAGTCTATTGTTTTTATACACAATTGAATGTTCAAAAGCTCTCTAAATTTTCGAGTGAAACTTCAAAAAAATCATCAAAATATCAAACCCATTAATAAAGTTGCATTAATAGCCATGGATTATGTAATTTTTCATTAGAAAATGATTGACATAAATTTTAGAACGTTAACATGAACCGTTCTCGGGATATTGCTCATTTTTAAAAAAAAATAGAAACATATCATATAAACTAAACAAGAAAGATCAATCATGCTTAAAGCATTGATTATGAAACACTTTCCAACTTCAATGCAATTTTAATTAAAAAAGTCGAAAATGCAATGCATTCCTCGGTAATATTTTAAAACTTATCACGATACTACATTGATTTATTATATTTGAAAACTTAAACCTTCATTGAAAAATATGAACTTCATTCAAAAGACGGCATTGAAATATAAATTGCGTGGTTTAAATATCTCTAAAATGCAATACATTCCACGGTAATATTTTTAAATCTATCATAATACTACGATAATTTATTATATTTGAATACTTCATCGAAAACAACTGAAATTAATTCAAATGACGTCATAGAAAAAATAACACGCCTGGATCTCTCTATAAAAGCAGGATTTCATTCATAACTTTCTCCATTTCATTCATCACAATACTATAATAATTTATTTTATTTAAAAATTAAGACCATGGAGCTACAATTCATAAACTTTATGTTTAAAACTTCATCGAAAAATATCGTCCTTCTGTTTATAAAATCAATTACTATTTCATTCATATCAGCCATGCAGACTCCATGGACTGAATTATTTTGTGTTAAAGAAATACAGTAATTCTAATACAACTCATTCTACATATTTTGCTGTTTACATTTTACATAGGTGAAAAATAGGCTTAATTGTAGAAATAATCAAATTTGAATGAGAATTTAAACTCAAATATATTGTCATTGTGTTGTTTTAGTATGTAGATGCACAGAATTTAAGCAGAAATAAAGTAGTTTTAGGATGGATACAACACTCAATATGAATTAAAAAGAACTTTAAAAAATCACGAATTTGAAACAAGATGGATGCCATATCTCATTTTGAAGTGGGTCATGTGATCGTTTCATATCATGGTCACGTGATCGTTTCATATAAGATGTGTAATTATTATTTTAATTTTTATTTAAAAACTACTGAATATATTTAGCTGAATTTTTTTTTATATATTTTATGGAACAATTTGACTATTACCTAAAATTTTCGAAGCAATTTGAGAATTTTAAATCCGTTTAAAAAATGTTAGAAAAATTAGGTCCCATAGGGCTCAATGTATTTCATTTTTTCAACCCGGGTTCAATCCAAAACTAATTGTGTGATATTATTCATTTATATTCCCATAGGTCCTACAGACCGTCTGAACAACATACTAAAATTTCATTTTGATTAAGTCATTTTTACGGCAGTTATCGTGCTAACGGACAGACAGACAGACAGACAGACAGACAGACAGAATGAACAAAGTCATAAACACTTTTCAACTTTGTTGTAAAGTGTTAAAAAATTAACTATTAAGAAATATGTTTATTTTTCATGTAATATCATTCGCTAAATTTAGTGGCATCATTCTTGTGGATGTAGCTCATTCCAAAGATACTTTGTGTAATAATTTTGTAGTTGGACGTCAATAGTCATTTAATTTACTATAAGAATAACTTATTTCTCCGTCCATAACGACTGGCGAGATTATGGCGGAATGTCGCAAACTTGGCGATGTTTTTAAATGTTGCCAAATAAACTAAAATGTCGCTAAATTGATAAATTAAAGAAAATGACTACTAATCGATGAAAATTCAATATCTTGGGAAGAACATAAGAGTAGAATATAAGAATAACTAATTTTTCCGTCCGTCCGTCAGTCCGTAACGCGTGGCGTGCAATTTAGCGGGATGTCGCCAAATTGGCGACTATTTTAAATGTTGCCAAAGTGATAAAAATGTCGATGAATTTATAAAAATGATGTCAAATGGGAAGTGTAATGTTTAGCAAATTCTGATTTCCGACATATGACGGGTATATCTTCTAGTATATAAGAAATGCTCTTTCTACGTTTGCCTGTAAACACTTTGTGATCCATTTGGTGAAATTGGAGAATAATTTAACAAATTATCGCCAACTTGGCAATACTTTATTGCCAATTATTCACCAGATTGACTAAAAATCGTCAAAATTACAAAAATAATGCTAAATTAATGAAAATGCCGTCTAGATGATGAATTAATAATTAAAATATTTTAATATATAGACTATATGTCTTATTAAGGATGTTATTAATATTGCTAATTGTTTATTTAGAGTTACAGAATATCGTCAAATATACAATTCAACGAAAAAACACAGTTTTGTGAATATTATAAATTATTTTTTGACTGCAAAAGTAGTATATTCATTGCATTATATACGGAAAGTCATGTGCTTCCCACATCAGATTTTATATCGTTGCTCTAGCTTAAAAACGGATAGCGTTACTTTATAAAGCCCAACGGAAAAACATACTTCTACTTATTGCTTCCAACATTCACAGTGTATATCTCCGAATTTCCTATTTTGTCAAGAATATTATTCTGAGACATTTTTGAAAGTAATATATTTCATATATACTTCTATGTACCCAAATCCCAGAGGCTATGAATCACCGATTTTTGACTGGCATAATTCATTGAGATACCAAGAGGATAATTAATTCTTGTATGTTTTAAGTGCATCCCACATTATTTCACTCAATATTTCATATTATAATACAAGATAGAATCATGTTTGCTTCATTCGTGAAGTGAATTTCTTGATTGCTGGCATACATCGCAAGGTCCTAAAGCAACCGAAATTCTTTTGAGACTTCAGTTCCCTCACAAAAATGTAATGCCGCAGAAAAAATTATAACCAAGGGTCTCTACCAGGCCATTCTGTAGTGAGATGATAATATTTTTTATAGAGTGTGAAGTATATAATTTAATATATTTTAATTGGTAAAATATTTCTAAAAGATATTATACGTTATTACAGATGTTTTTGCGAGAATACAGAAAATCACTTGCACATACCATCATATGACCCAATTTTTGGGAGCCAATGTAATTCATTCACTGAACTGTCGCTCATCTAAATATAAAGTATCAGATTCTACAATCCAAAATAATGGAATAGTGCACTATAAATGACTGTATATTTTCACTTTTATTTAAACATTCCCTGAGTTTTAAGAATATTTCGTTATACATAACTGAGTAAACTGAAACAATAAATAATTTTCTCAAAATTATACAATCAACTAAGGAGTAAAATTTCGAAATAGTTCAGTCGTTTCTATTAATAATATGCTATTCATATTTCGATTGAAAGCGGTTCTGTTTGACGAATCGAATCTTTGAATATTCGATGAGAAACTGAATGAATTGAATGCACTGAAATTTCCGAAGTTTCACGTAATGGTTGAAAAGGGCATTCAGTAGCATCAATAATGTTGCTTCTATAGATGGAAAAGAAATCGTATTCTCTAATATTTATTGATCATAAAAATTAAGGGATATTACATTTTTAGAAGTAAAATTCAAACTAAAGAAAATTTTAAAAGTTGAAATGCCAAACATAGAAATAGTAAAACATGTGAAGATAGAAATAAATGGGCTATACATTTAAATTTAGTTTTCAAAAAATTTTAAACATGAAAATTTAAAATAGATGTTATGGGCATAAATGTATTGATGATCAAACATTTTAATAGGCCATGCAATGTTCACTGACAAAAAGTACTGTTGCACACTTGTGAGGCATGGACTCAAAGCATATGGCCATGCCATATACTTGGATGTGTATCTCCCACTGCGGGAGAAGAGCAGTTTACCGTACCTGAACTGTACGTGGAGAGAACATTCCACATATAATCGTCCTCCTCAGTCTGTCCAAGACATGTTCGATGGGGCTTATATCAAGAGAGGGTATCAGTGCCAGATTTCCTCTTCAAACAAGAAGTCGTTCACAAACCCATCGCACTGCGGTCGGTAGTTATTGCCTATAAAATTGAAATGATCTTCGATTGCTTCAGCATGAGGAGTAAAAAGGGGCACCAGAATATCATCACTATATCACTGAGCATCCAGTGTGTAGTATCCATTCTTTACGACAGACAGGTATGTACGCTCATTGATGGCGGTACATCCTCACACCATAAATTAACTTCCCCCAAATGGTTGGCTTTCTTGGACAAACAATGGGATGTTACAAGTACCTCTTTTCCTTTTGAAGGCTCGTCTAATATAAAAATGCAGAATAGAGCTTGACTCGTTGGAGAAAAACATTACCCCATGTTGGCCAGTCGACATGGTCTTGCAACCACTTCTTATGGGCGGAATGATGACTTGCTGTTACATATATGCAGACCATTGGTCTACAAGTATGTAGATCGACATAGTGGAATCAGTTTTTAAAAGTTTGTGTTGAAACATTCCCGCGTGTGATCCCTTTGCAGAGAGTTACGTTCATACTATAGTTCCGCTTGACCATCAATGACAAAAATCGATCATCCCTTGTCCTTGAGATACATTTCCGGTCTGCAAAAACATATTCCTTGATTTGAAAATTTCCTCTTTGGAACATTCCTAAGGCAACCGCTACAGCTGATTGCCTTTGACCCACTTCAGAACGACCAATAGCCGTCCATGCTAATATTCTAATAAATGATGTTGTTGAAACATATATAAGTAAAGATCCAATGAAAGCGTGCCGTACATTTTTCTTCTCGACAAAATAAGCGTGCGATGTATGTTACTTTTCATTCGCTGTTAATGACATGGCATTTCGAACGTCATAGGAAATATTACATATTCCATAGTTCGAAAACTGTGCGAAATTTGCTTCTCAGACACGTTTATGAAATTTTCATATTATACTTGTAGTTTATATCGTGATTTTATACCGAATTTGTTATACATCTTAATTGTTTTAAGCAATTCTATATTGTTTCTAAAGATCATATAAGCTTATAAACCTTCTTTATGGAATTTATTTTACTGAATCCTCATGAGAAATGCTCCCCATGTTTAAACATCATATTTTTTAAAATACTTATTTTCTTACTGATGCTCTTCCGTTTTCGATAGTTCAGTTCGCAACGTGCTGTTGAGAACGACCATCTCAGCTGTCTTTTCAGTCTGTTTGTCCTTCTCAGCGGCAGCACCCGCTAACGGTCAGTCAGACCATAGTGAATCGTCTTAGTTCTATATGAAAACTTTGATTACAGGAGGTCATCAGAAACAACAGCAACAACAACTATATGAAAACATTCCGTTACACATTAGTTATTTGTTTTTATAACAGTATAACAGTTGTCACAAAATTATCAATGTAATCATGTTTTACACATCTGCGTGCTCAGTTTATGCTGAATTACATAATTACATCAGGAATAATTACATCAGCACGTTCCTGGCAATAGCATAGAAGTAGCACGCAATGGGATAAAATAAAGTGAGAAACTGTATGAAAATAAGCTAGTTCTTTGAAGTTATGAAGTTTTCTTAAATTAATGAGGGGAGAGACTAGGAATATGAAGTGTACTCAAAAGACAGCATAGCTCAGTTTATAATACTTGGCCTCGAGATTCAGCGGCCATATGTATAAGAGTTTATTTAGAGCGAGACTTTATACTAACACCTTAACTATGTTATAAACTCTGAATTATGACATTTTAAGGGCGTCTCTGCGTTCCATACCACCAAGTTGTATTTTTCTAATCTGTAACTGGCATGATAGCCCCAAGATATCTATAAACTTGATTTTTTTTATATATAATACGAACTAACAAAAACAAAACGAGAAATTTTGCAAATGAAGCATAGAACTCGAGAAAAAACACTTTAAAATATTTTTGTTCCATTATTTATTATTGACAACCAGTAAAAAGGGATATGTGTGTTACATTCAATACATTCGGCTAATTTCACCATCCGATACAAATAGTAATACATATTTACTCGTTTGCCCAATTATATTACTTCTGTGAAAGTGGCCAATTGTATCATTTCGATCAAAATAGCTAATTTTAATATTTCGTGTGCAGCAAAATCGAATCAACTACAAATTAAACCAAACGTCATTACACCTCTAGATTTCATAAAATACGATAGATCTATTTCATTCAAAAGAAGGTAAAATCACACACACACTATATATCAACTGCCTCATAAATTTTGTGTGTGTGTGTGTGTATTATATATATAGACATACATTGTAGGTGAAAAATATATATATATATATCACTTTTGAAAAAGTTGAGTACACGCGCAGTAATTTAGCCAGTAGCTATTTGGTTTTAAAATAAAAAATTCGCCAAATTGGCATTCCTGGGTATGGAATCAATTATCCACTAAAATAAAATATTATATCATGACTATGCAAATATACTAGTGTTAATATTTGCTCTCCTAATGTATATCACTGCTATACCGGTGTGACCATGCGGAATATTTCGAAGCACTTCAGTATTAAATCCGATATATTTACATTAATTTAAAATTTCATACATTAAAATTTCATTATCAAAGTGCGAAACTTTGAAGCGATCATTCCATTCCGTTGCTGAAATTTCATTAATATTTTGGGAGAAAACAGTTCCCTTTAAATGATAGCAAATACTTCAATATTTGCGAGAGGAATAAGTCCTGGAAGTTTAAATTATGATACCAGTAGATCAATAGGGCTTAGTTCATATATTGACACAGACAGCAAAGTACATAATTTTGTGCACTTACTAAAGATATTTTACTATCTACAAAGTGCCAAGTACATATTTAGTTGAAAACTTGTTAACCCATTGCCTTCTGACGTTGCATTTTTTTAACATCAATGATTGTTTTTAAACATTCATAAGCATTTTTTCTTTGGGTCAGTAAAATTTTAAAAGAAAACGACTAGCGAAGCGAGTTACGGGGGTTGACGAAGCTTAGCGACCATTAGACGAAAACCCCCTTAGTATGTAAAAAATATGTTTAATTTATTTTCATTCGCCACAAATACCACCGGGTTTTAATGGGGTGAAAGACGAACTGCCTGCAGTAGATAATACTATATATTGGAGTTAATAAAAGTTAAATACATAATAATAATTTTATATTAAGGAATATAGGATGAAAACAACAGCTAAAATTTAATTCATATAATGCAGAAAATAGTAAAATGTTTATGCTAAAAACAAGTCAAACCATTATTGGATAATAATTATTTGATATTGATACTGAAATTTATCATTTTTGTACGAATAACATACAGCTTTAGCACAATGGTTACTCTAAAAATATTTTTGTGCATATATTTGAAATATTTTACTGAAATACAACAAGGTCTGAATTTTTCAAAAGTTATGTGTTTTATTAAACAAGTTTAGTGTTCTTTTAACACATATTTTATATTTCTTTAATATATGCTTCTTGTTTTAACTCATATATTTGTGTTTTTCATTATGATTTTTTCAACCAGTGACAGGTTTTCAATCCATGCTAGGTTTTTTAAAACCTGGCATGAATTTAAAAGTGAAAGTTTAGTGTAATGTTTCTCAAAGTTTGTTTGATTGCGGAACCCTTTTGAAATTTAGTTACATGACGGAACCCCAAAATGAGAAAAAGTTCCTTTGTGATCCAGAATATGCATTCAAATGGTATACAATTTTTATTTTTCAGAAAATTCATACGAAACTTCGTGGAATACTGAATCACTTCGTGGAATACTGAAACAGAACCCCAAGTGTTCCGCGGAATACACTTTAGAAAACACTGGTTTAGTGTATAACGGCGTAAAATATATTACCACAAAAGTTTGAGCCCATTAAAATAATTGTAATACTTAAAACAAACCAGCAACAAAATATGTAACTAGCAACAAAGCGTGTAAAATGGAAGCATTTTAATTGCATAATATATTGGGGCAATTATGTTACAAAATAAACTTAACTCTTACTAAAACAACTTTCCTCTTTGGCTTCAGTTTATTTATTACTTTGTTTCTCTTGTGGACAAGAAGCTCTCAGGGCATTTAACACAAAAATACATGGAACTGACTATACGTGCATGAAAAAAAAAACCTTCGTTACTAGGAGGTAATTAGAATGTTATCGAAAGCTTCTAAAATTGGTAAGAAATATACTAGTTAAATATTTTAAAAAATAATATTAGTAACTATTATTTACTTTGATAGTTTGATTATATTATGTTTTTAACACTTTACAACAAAGTTGAAAAGTGTTTATGACTTTGTTCATTCTGTCTGTCTGTCTGTCTGTCTGTCCGTTAGCACGATAACTGCCGTAAAAATGAGTTTATCAAAATGAAATTTTAGTATGTTGTTCAGACGGTCTGTAGGACCTATGGGAATATAAATAAATAATATCACCCAATTAGTTTTTTATTGAACCCGGGTTGAAAAAATGAAATACATTGAACCCTATGGGACCTAATTTTTCAAACATTTTTTAAGTAAATTTAAAATTCACGAATTGCTTCGAAATTTTTAGGAAATATTCACATTATCCCATACAATATATAAAAAAAAATTCAGTAAAATATGTTAAGTAGTTTTTTAATTAAAAAAATTATTTAATATAGGGAAAAAAACAAATCAATTAAATTCTGACTTTGGGATATCTTCCAGAAAGAAAAGAGAGAGATATTATATAATAAATATCTCTTCATTTGTTTAAACGTTTTGCATATGGGAGTGGCTTCATATTTTAAAATAAATTTGGTAGATAACAATTTTTCATTTTTTTAAATTTTATATAACTCTTCATGATAAATTTAATTGATGGCATTTTAAATGCACTTTCCTACGTCCTAGAGAGTTAAAATTTGGTACACAGCTTAAATTTGTTGAACATTTTATTCGACAAAAATTTGATGGATCTTTAAATATAGATCATACATTTTTTTCGAAATGGCCTGAAAATAATCCCCGTTCACTTCTATAAATCATTGGTGTAATATTGTTAAAAATTCTGATGTGGACAGCACATGTCTTTCCCTGCAGACTCATATTCGTTCTCTTTATTTATTCAATGATAATTTGAGTTTATTTGCACAACATAAGTATTTTAAATGACATTGAATTTACACGTTAAACTTAAATTTGGTTCTCATTTGATAGCTGGACTTATTGTCAAAGGTGGCGTAGCGAAAACGCGAAAAAACTAGAATATCTCAAGAACGGCTAGTCCTAGAGTAATGGGGTTAGTCTTATTCTTTTTGTTGTCAAAAATCACATATAAAATAGGAATTTAATTGATATAATTGAGCACACGTAGTCTTTTATTTTTATATATAACGATTTTTGCTGGCCATTTCGCAAAAATAGCCTGTTCCTTTTTCCCGAATCGTAGTAGAATAACCTACAAATGATTTATATACAAAATTTTGTTAAATTTGGTATATAAATCACTTGTAGGTTATTGAAATATTATACTCCAAATTTTGTTAAATTTGGTTCATTAGTTTTTAGCTAGAGTGGATAAAGGCAATTTCTGTGGCCATTTCGCAAAGAAGGCAGATTCTTTTATTACGAATCGTACTATAATCTAATGAACATCAGGATTTCCCACAAAAAACATACCTACCAAATTGTATGAAATTCGGTCCATTAGTTTTTCAATTAGAGTGGATGTAATATCCACACAGACACACAGAAACATACACAGATACACCCTTACACACACAGACGTCTTCCTAAAAGTAGTTTTTTCGTGTTCTAGAAGTCCCAAAACGTGTAGATACTTTGAAAATTCGAGTTCCGATCTTCGGCACGATTCCAATACTTTGAGTACATACACATACACATATATATTATCTGTGTATTATCTGTGTATCTAAATTCCGTGCCTATGCAATTACAATAGTTGTGATTTTAAATGATCCCTAAACTTTTATTATTTCTTCAAGGAAGTCTAATTTTAACATATGCAGAATGCAAATATCTCAAGCGATTGTAAGATGAATTACATAAGAATTGCTGAATTTTTTTCACACAAAATTATTTAGCTCTGGAGTCTGGAATACAAGTTATATGAATGAAATATTCATTGATTTTGCATAAAGAATCAGATGATTTATATTTCGATACAGTTTTAAATATTTAAGTATAATAAATTACTGTAGTACTGTGATAATGTAAAAGATATTACCACTGAATGAATCACATTTTAGAAATTTTTAAATGAAATTACATTTCAGTTGGAAAGTGTTTCATAATCAATGCTTATGCATGATTGATCTTTCTTGTTAATTATATCATAGTAATTACATTATTTTATTTATATTATACATTTTTGATATTTTAATTGCATATAAATATTTCAATGTATCTCTTAATATATTATGGAAATAAATGAACATAAAATCTTTGTATAAATATGTCATACAATAAACTTTAATAATCCGCCGATTTCGAAGGCAGAAAATAGCCTTCTTCCTTTTCAGGACAAGTAAGAAGAGCGATCCCACTAAAGATACGTGGTAATATTTATTGCCAGAAGTTCTGCATTGTTACCGGCCAATCCTGTTTCAAAATATCTAACAATAGTCTCCTCTCGAACAGCTGATCTTTGGGTTACCAATATTTTAGCACCTATTCAGTAAGTTTAGCATCAATTCACATAAATGCTAGAATCACCCCAAATTCCCTCCATGGAAAATTTAAAAATATTTTACAGTACAATTGGGATCATTAATGTGCCGTTATATATATGCATTAGACTATATGTTCGTAAAATTGTTGTTCCATATCCTGTGTCCACTGTAGAGCTACATTCATAGACGCTAGCTTTGAAAACAGAGTAGTGTGACGTCAAACTCTACCGTTCTCTGATTGGATTACGATCAGCAGTAGAACAATTTTTCTTGCTGTGCATGAAAAAATTGCTGCAATTTGGGGGCCAAGTGTTCTTATCATTGAAATATATAATGATGTTGAAATATTGTTGAAGGAATTGCTCCATAAAATAGAATCCATATTTATAGGCGCTAGCTTTGAAAACAGAATAGTGTGACTTCAAACTCTATCGTTCTCTAAATGGATTACGATCAGCAGTTGATCAATTTGTCTTGTTGTGCTAAAAAAAAATGCGCAATTGGGGGGGGGGCAAGTGTTCTTATCATTGAAGTATATAATGATGCTGACATATTGTTGAAGGAATTGCTGCATGAAATAGAGTCCATATTCATAGACGCTAGGTTTGAAAACAGTGTAGTGTGACGTCAAACTCTATCGTTCTATGATTGGATTACGATCAGTAGTTGATCTATTTCTTGCTGTGCACAAAAAAATTGCGGCAATTCGGGAGCCAAGTGTTCTTACCATTGAAATGTATAATGATGTTGAAATATTGAAATGCTGCATAAGATATGCTGCATAAAATGGAATCCTCAGAATTCCCTGGTTGTAGAAGAATAGCACTCTTGATTGAAGGTAGGAAAAACTTTGCCATTGCCATGAGGAGAAATTAAAAGGGTAAAACCAGATAGATATGATACTAAGAATGAACGGTAAAAAAAGCACGGAGAAAGGAAAGAAAAATAGGAAATGAACGGAAGGAATGAACAGAAAAAAACCAAGGCGTTAAGAAAACAGATAGCTGAAGGAATAGTATCAACTGCATAGTGTATACACTTACTAAAACGGCACCGGAAGAATTGAAGACATTTATACAAACTCAGAAAGTTCAAGCAAGAAAACAAAATAGAAAATAATTGAGAAGAACATTAAGACAACTAGTTTCGCAGGCTATTTAAACTACTACGTCAAATAATATTATGGATGGAAAATTTAAATCTGGAAAAGGAAAATGAATAACCGGAAAATATTGTGGAAGCAAACGTGAATGAAAAGATTATACCGAAGGTTGCCAGGCAGATGTTAAGAATGGGCAATAGGTTAACAAGAGAGTTTTGAGCGTTTTTCTACCTTATGGAAGGTAAATGTAATAACATATTTTTTAATTCAGATGTACTGTAAAAGATTTCTTAGACAGCAAACAAAAAGGCTCTTCTTCATTTATATACTCAATATCACATAAATAATGAATTAATTGAAAGTAGCTATAGTCATAAAAAATCCAATTCATTATTGTTATTCATTATTGTTATTCATTATTGTTAACCTAACATCACATTAGCTCTAAACATAATCATTAAGAATATTTCACAACACTTCAGTGCGGATTCTGAAATGTTTAATTAAGTTAAACTTTCATTTATTTATTAAAATGCTCACATTGAAACGACCCCGTCGTCTTTGAAACCTCATTAATGTCTTGAGTAAAGACAGTTTCACTTAAAGGATGCCGAATATGTACGCAAGGAATACATTCTGAAAAATTCAGAAAGTCAAGATACTAGTGACTTCATACAAATTAGTTCATGTGCTGCTGCAAATTAAATATAGCAAGATACATAAGTTGCTGCACTTGTTAAAGAGAGTTTTCTGTTCATTAAGAACAAATTACTTACTAATCTGAACACTAATGGACGAATTACTTCAAGTGGATATTATTCTATATATGTTGGAGTTATAAATTAAACATGTAAGATAAAGTCATGTATTACAGTATTCACGTTCTAAGAAAAAATTCAAAAAGGATAGAAAATTCAAGAAATAAAAAATATAAATATAGAAATGTATTTCAAGTACATATGGAATTTTATAGATATTTTTCAGAACACGGTTACAAAACATAAATAAAATATTTAGTATTGATATAGCGCTAAATAGTATCTGTAAACAAAAAAAATTATACTCAAGCATAAAATGTATGTAAAAAATAGTATTTTTCGATCGCTGTAGATATATTCTCATAAATAAGTTATAGGTTACTTATGTACTGGTTAAATATGTATAGAAACACTGTAGTACAAATACAATAGATATAACAATTTTGTTGAAATACATTAGATCAGTAATTTGTGTGAATGTCACATTATATTAAGCGTGACATGAAAGGAATTAAATATATGACGCATGAATATTGACACAGATTGAAATTGAGTACTAACCGGGAATATTGGGTACTAATTGGCTACAACACTAACTGGGAATAAATATATTCTTCCTCCAGAAGATTGTTTATGAAAAAAATTGTTTATAATTGTTTTATGAAAATGTAGTTTTAACACTTTTCTATATCGTAAGAGGTGATTCCTGCCCATCTGGCTCAAAACCATCCACAACGATTTTTGTCAATGAGAAAGATATTTTATCTTAGTTTTGTCTATAAAGTAACCAACAGTTAGTTCAAATATGCTTTACTGTTAATTTAAAAAGACATTCAAGCAATAAATTTCGCTGAGTTTGTGATTAATAACCATAATTAGGCACCCTAATCCCGCCACACTGCAGTTTCCCAGTGCACATCAGGCCACTGTAACGACCGAAAAAAGTAGTAAAATACTCTGGAAAATGTAGTTTATAAAGTAGCTATTTGTACCATACAATAACAGATGAGTATATGAACATGAAGGATCATCATTAATATTATTCATTAACAATAAAATATTAAAGTATTCGTTATATACTTATAGAAAGTTAAAATATGCTGGTGGGTAAAATCCATACGTCGTTGGTGAATTCTTCAATATACTCAAAGTAAAATTAAAGTGACATAAATAAAAATAGCCAAATTCGCAAATATTAGGCAAAATCCAGCAAATGTGGTCGAGACCCTTTTGATTTGTTCCAATTGCTACAAAAACCTTTCATTGTAACAGTAAATATAGCAGACTAAAGCAGAAAATAGGCACCGTTTGACAACTTTGAATAATCAACCTCTCGGCCATCCCAGAAAATTGCATGCTATCGAAACGTTCTTACATTTAACAATAAAATGAGATACTTCTTCTGATAACAGTCAAATAAGATAATGTCTCTGCAGATAACAATCAAATAAGATACTTTCTCTATAAGACTTTCAATCTCAGAAATTTAAAACACGCATAAAGTAAGAAATGGTTGTCCCATTACTTCTGATGTATTTTGAGTTAAATACTATATTCTCTTTCAACAAACAAAATAAATCTACTTTCTAAAAGCATGTTTTAATGAAGTCTGAAGTTTTTCAATTGTTTTTTTTTTGATTCCCTTCAGCTTATTTGTTGTTCCTCTGGGGTATAAAGGACACTCATTACGTTTGACAAGTAAATGAATCGAACTTACGCTAAATGTGCAAAAAATAGTCTGTTGTTACCGAAGGCTAATTTCAAATGCTAGCTTATAAATATTGTCCATTTATATTCTTTATACGCATATTATTGTCACAAATCGAAATAAACTATTTAGTAATTAAATATGGCCAATCAGTGAACATTAAAAAGCATTTTATTTATGGTTCCGATTTTTAAATCCGATGTATAGAAATATTTTATGTTTGATATAACAAACTGTGAAAAATAAAAGCAAAACCCCAGAATTTACTTCGGATATGCAAAACGGACTGTAAATTCTAAGAAAACAAATAATTGGAGGAATGTTATGTAGTAAGACACATAATCATTGTAAAATATAGGCATGGTTCTTTCATTTTAAACTATATGACATATTAAATATATTTTTTAAATTCGAACTTGTGTGGTTGCATAATTCGAATTTGTGTGGTTGTATAACTAGTGGGTAAAATATAGTTACAATTGACAGTTATAAATCATTTCCATTTACATAAACATAACGTTCACAAACAGGCGAACAGAATATTTATCTTAACGATGAGTACGTCATTTTTACATAATACAACTTCTCTAGCTGAGAGCTACCAGTCCAGCTAGTTTTTAATTGTTTTTCCTTCTCAAGAGCAGCGCCCACTAACAGTCAGTAAGAAGGCATGAAAGCGTCTACTGAGTTCTGTGGGAAAACAAACTATTACACATTAGTTTTTATATAATTATAAAACAGTTATCACAACATCATCAACTTGCGTATGTTCTACACACCTGTGAAATAGTAACATCTTCCAATGCAAAATTACATCTGTTTTCTAAATACCATATGATGAAATTAATTATATATATATATATATATATATATATATAATTGAAGAATTTGAAAATATTTTGTATAGCAAAAATGAAAAGAAGATCAGATTTTTGTGAATTCAATTTTTAATAATGAAATAATTATCTCAAGTGTTTAAGAATCATCCACCTACTAGCCACAAGTCATATTATTATTATTATTATTATTATGTGATTACATAAAAATGAAAAGTTTTTTTTTTTCTTTTCTAATGGCAGAGAATAAAACATGCATTATACAAACAGAACAAATATCCCGTACATATAACATGAACAATCAATATCTCAAAGGCCAGAGCCGTGAATCTGTTAGCCGTCATATGACGTTGCCCTAGCGCACCAGTGGGGGTCGGAACACACGGTGCACAACATCACAACATCCATGCCGAGCGGTCACTAGGGAACGCCTGCCTTGACCGCTCGACCACCGCATCGGCAAAAATGAAAAGTAATAAAACAAATAAGTGAATTGCAAACTGGAAAATAGAACATACGGTTCATAAATATTTAATTATTTGAAAATTATTTTCGCTAAAATGTGTAACTTTAGCCAGTTTGTAACAACGACTTACGCCCCCTTTTTAATGGTGTTAGTGGCATATTCGTTTATTCAATTCTCCTGTGCCTCCCTTTTATAGTAGATTTTTCATCTATGATTCCTGTACATCCTGTGTACCTTATCTTAAGTAATATTGTTGTTCTGTCTTCAACTCTTACTCCCTGGTCGGGTTTCGACGGAGATTCCTTCAACTATTTAATCACCGCTAATTCCATAGTTCATTTTTCCTCTCCTCCTCCCGTACGCATCTCAACTTTATTTCAATCAGTCTCAACTGCCCCCCTGCACAGCACGTGTATTCTGGTTCCTGTCTCATAGTTCATGGTAATACTTAATTTCTTAATATTTTATCAATTTATTTCTTCTATTAATGCTTCTAGTCTGTGGCTATGATATTTATAGTAACTTACTATTGCCATATCTGAAACAATGAATTATTTTTGTTAATTATTGTTAGAAGTTCGAACCTGGTAAATAGTCTAGTCTAATTAATCTCCAAATTAAGCCTAGTGCTGTTTTTTTTTTCTTTTTCCGTCATTATAGCCTTGGTTTGACTAATTTGGTGATTTTATGGTTTTAATGTTTCGTAATTACTTGGTATTGGTTTTTATTCCATTTTTATTCCATATATATATATATATATATATATATATATAACCAATAACTGTTTATTTTTAAAGATGCAAATATACCAGACATAATTTTCAATAAACTTTTTCTTAAATTCCATTGGGAACAGTTGGGTGAAAATAAGTAATATTTTGCATATTGTTTCACATTGTTGCCAGTTTTATTGCAAAATATTTTCCCTGATATATGTTATAAACAAATAAAGGCTATAAAACGCAAAGTATTGTGGCAATATATTTTCTTAACGGTATATGAGTAGTATGAAATAAATATCACGTAACACTGAGCCAGTTTTATATGTCTTCTTTTAATCTCATTAGAATTGCTTTTGAAAGAAACAATCTCGTCTACCAAAACAGCATAGAATGAAAAATATTAAGCAAGTGTATAGTTTAAGACAATAAATATCTTAAAATATCCTTCTATGACATAGAACTACTCCGACACTAAAATGTGTTATTGAAAATTATTGTATTTTTGAAAAGTGTAATTCCTTATACAATTTTATAGCCAATATATCATAGTCGTCTAGTATACGTATGCTTTATACCAAGACATGTGTAACTATATTTGGTATTTTTATATATTATACTATCAAATAACATGACTATATTTCTATATTCTCAAACGATAAATCCATTTGAGTTTAATTTGATAATTTAGATAAGTGGGCATAATTAATTACATATACGTTAATGGTATTTCAATTATTTTGTAATTTTAAAATCGTAAAAATGAAATATTTAATAGATTTTAATAAATAAATATTTTAATAGAATTTACATTAATTGAGATTTTTAAGGTTTTATTTTATAATTTTACGTTTATTTTTATCAAAGTTTTAATAGCTTTAAATTTTTGGTTTTTATTGAGTGTGTATTAATTAAATGTTTTTATGGCATCATACAAAAATTAGTGTTTAAGCAGCTAAAATGCATGAATACAGAATTCCCCAATAATGGTGTTGTTGTTGAGATCCAGACCGTCCGACCTGCCAGAAAGGTGTAAGGTAACTGTTTGGACGGCCGGGAAGTGCCCCCCAATTTAGACCGGAACCCAGTGGGGAAGGCATCCACAGGGAACGTACCCTCCTGCCCCTACCACCAACCGGAATAACTTACGGACTCACATGTTTAACGTGATCGTTCTCCGCATGAACACGGCGTCAGTTGTGGCAACGTGCAAATCCAGCGCGCAAACCACCGAGCTACCGCGCACGAAATGTGCCAACAACACGCAGTGTTCCCAGGTGGTCACCCACCCAAGTAGTAACCGCGCCCGATGTTGCCTGACTTCGGTGATCTAACGAGAACCGGTGTTTTCAGCACGGTACGGCCGTTGGCCCCCCAATAATGGTGTAAAATCCTGATCACTGATGCTCGGCACGTGCTCTTAAACTTAGGGATTCACTCTTCTATTGTCAAGCTCTGTGACTGTACCCTTGACCATTATAATTTCTTGCAAGTGAGCAGAATAACAGACATATACAAACAAATGCACGTCTACACAAACGTTAACTTAGCATCTAGTACTGGCATACATGTTTGGTCAAACATAGTACATTCATGTAATAGCATCCTCGATCCTGAAACAAACAGTGGTGGACTGTTTTTGTAATTTTTAGTCCTCGACTATTCGGCAGCAAATAGCCATAAACAATAGCAAAAATTTATATTTGCTGAAGCTTCCGATATTTTGAGCTTAAGCTTAATAATTTTATCAGCGTCAAACTTAATGGCATGGGAGACTTCGTCGGTTACCAGAGTTTCGAGACCAGTGTTTTAGTTATCGGTTATTCTGAACTGAAGAACGGTGGGAAGTGCGAAAACAATTTACTGATTCTGGTCCCTGCGTAGTAATAAACTTCGGAACACTCAGATTTATTGAAACCAGTTATTAAAAAAGTGTATGGTTTTACAGTGTTCAGTACACCTGCAAATCTGTCGAAAATGTGTTTATAATTTTCTCACTGATTACAATACGTTTCGTATTGTTGAAAAGTAAAAATAAAACGTTTCGAAGTTATGTCATATTAACTCTAATCTGTATAAAGTAAATTGAAAATATGAATGTGTAGATGTATAATATGTAGGTGTGTTCGTGTCATTATCATGTTTCACATCAATATTATTTTGCACTCTGCAATTAACGTATTAACAGAAATATAAGATGTGTGCCATTTTTGTGCTTAAATTTGAATTGGCTTGTGATATTCAATACTGTTTTTTATTGAGTATGCAGGTGTCGCATACAGTGAACTCTATCCATAAAATAAATATGAAAATTCATCTATTTGTCTCATCATCACGGTAGGACGGCTGAACCGAATTCTAAGAAATTTTGATGGGTAACCTTTGTAAGGTATCACTTAAAATGTATCCGTTCCTCTCCCTGTCTTCGTTTCCTTTCGACTGTTTCCTCACTTTAAGCGTTACCAATTCGTTATATAAGCCTCCAATTAACATAATAATTGAGTCTTTAAACTAACATGGCCTAAGTATTCTCTGAGCCTCTCTGCAATAAACGCAGTTCAAAATCAAATAGTGTGATCCTATCATTGTTTTTTCGTCTAGTTCATTTGTCTAGTTACTTTCATTATATGCATAATGTATAAGGAAGGTATCGTGATGGGGTCGAAGATTCGAATTCGAGTTTTCGACGGGAGAGCACGTTTCAAGCATCCATGATCACGAATCAAACATTTTTGAAGTGATGTCTGTGTGTGTGTGTGTGTCAGCGAGTCTGTGGAGACGATAACTGACGAACGAATAAATCGATTCGAACGACATTTGGTACAAAAATTACAATCCGTAAACACTGGAAGCCTACTGTTTTTATACGCAATCTCGAATGTTCAGAACTCCCCTAAATGTTTGAGTGAAATTTTGAAAAAATCGTCAAAAAATCAAAATTGCTAATAAAGTTACGCAAATAAACATTTCTTATGTAATTTTTCATTAGAAAACGATTGACGTAAATTTTAGAACGCTAACATGAACCGTTCGCGAAATATTGCGCATTTTTGAAAAAAATTATCAAAAAGTCATATAAAACAAAAAAAAATATTTCCTATTGAGAAATATGTTCACTTTTCATATGTAATACCATGAGATAAATTGGGTGACATCATTCTCGTTGATCTAGTTCGTTTCATTCATGAAAAAAGATACTTTGAGTAATACTTTTGTATTTGATCGCCAATAATCATTTATCTGCTGTAAAAATAACTTATTTATTCGTCCATAGCGCTTGGCGAGATTTTGGCGACTTAACCAATGTTGCCGATGTTGCCAAATTAACGAAAATATCGCCAAATGGATGAAAATGACTCTAAATCAATGAAAATGACGAGTAATTGTCGAAAATTCAATATCTTGGAAAGAAGATAAGTATCTACTATATGAAAAACCTATTTTTTTACTGTAAAAGTAGTAAATCCATGACATTATATAAGGAAAGTCATGTGTTGCCCACATCAGATTTTTTTTAACTTAGCACAGAAAAAACCACATCTTTCCTTTTGGAGATAATTGTTTAAAATTTCTCCAAAAGTCTCCAAATATTAAAAGTTTCTTTTTACTAAAAATACGTTATGTTCCGAAATATATATGCATCCATAAAAAATTGAGCTATAGTCGCGAAACGCTAAATATAAATATCGTTGTAAAAGTTATACAGATAATCAAGCTGTCAGCGTCAATCATGATATTGGGCACATGCCTTCAGCCATTCGAAAACATATTCCAACTTTCATCCATCCTGAATGAAGGGATAGTATTCGGAGGAGACGACTGGTACAAGGTGGAATTAGCTGTCGATGACCTTTTAAGCGTCTATTACTGAACCCTCAACATAAATAGGGCCGTCTGGAGCCGGTCAGTCATGACAATGTTCGAATGGAGGCATTTTCTCTTTAGTGACGAATCCCGTTTCTCTCTCAGTGCTGTTGACTGTCGCATACTTGAGATGAGGAGGACTGGCCAACATTCCAATCCCGTATTTGTTATCAAGCAGCAAACGGCAATCACATGTGGTGTAACAAACTGGGGAGTCATCTCCTGGGGCAGTCGATCTCCTCTTGTTGTACTATAAGCTAATATGGCGGCTCACTTATGCATCGATGTTATTCCGCAGCCGAGTATTGAGTCTATGCTGTCAAGCCTCTACAGTTCCATTCACCAACAAGACAACGCTTGACCACATATTGCACATCTTTCTTAACAATATTTCGATCATATAATGCCCTCCCATTGCTATCTAGATTCCCAGACCTATCATCAATAAAACATGTCTGGATATGCTGGGGCGGTTGTTGTAGGCTTCTCAGAATACCACTGAATCACCTGAAAAGTTGCAACATCTGTGGCAGAATCTTCAGCAGCGGAACATAAGCAGCCTTTTCCGCACCAAATATCGGCTTGTATATTTGCTAGAAGAGAATTTACCATTTACTAAAATCTTATATTTTTATTACTACCACGTCTTGATACCCGATATTTTTCTCCAAAATTCTATTCAGTTGCATACCTCCCAAAGCGGCACTTAATTGCCGAGTTTCGTTACTGAAGTCCAGTTTCGTATGGGTGCAAATATATATTTTGCAAACATATACATACGCTTATAACGAAAAGGACCTTGTTATCGTTTTCCAAATGGTAATGAGATTATAGTTAATTACAGTGTTTAAAATATGAAGATAAAGGGAAACGTTATCGCCATAGTTTTAAAACTTCATCAAAATATTTTAATAACTTGATACATCGAGTTATAAAATTATCCTGTCTGATGCACGAAGTTATAAAAATATATTGTTTGATGTATGGGGTTACAGTATTCTGTTGTTTGATGCATGGAGTTTCATAGAAAATAATGATATTCTGTTTTATACAGAGCTTTCTAAACACACTTGCAGAATGTCAACAACTTAAACAAATATTTAAAAAAAATATTTTTATTCACAGACAAAATGACTAAACGTTTCTAATTGATTTCGATCTGACTTGAAGACAGAATGTTAATTTTATTGTTATACTATTAATTTTAACTTCAATTTAATTTTATCTTCAAAACCAGTTGACGTTTTTTATAAACTGCTCATACTGTTATAACAAATTTACAGGGCAGTACAAGGCATAATTTACAGTGCGGGAATATGCGTATTTATCAAAATATTCATGTTTTTGTAATAAAAAAATCGGAAGAAAGAAATACGGTCAGTATTATTAAAAAAGTAGTATGTGCTTTAAGTGTTTTTAAAAAAAAGAATTTGAACAAGATACTGGTAGTTTAGAGGTAGATATAGCAACGAGATAAAGGGAAACGTCAAGTGAGCTATTTCAAGATATTAGAATATTTTATTCCTCTGGGAACACCAAATCTCTAAAATAATCAAACGAATAACATATATTTTTTAATCTTATTTAATAACAAAGAGTATAATTGATTTTCAGTCTGACTGATTTACAAAGAAGTAATTTCTGTTTTTGTTTTTTCAGAAAATTTAAATTTATAGATTAATAGAAAAGTCATGTGTTGGACGTATCATGTTTATTTTAAACTAATATATTCATTTCACTTTAGCGCATTTTTGTCTCAAAAACTTTTTAAATTCCATATTTAAAAATGTTCTTTCATAAAAATGTATTTTTAGCCACAAATAAGGCTTTATTTGTCCCGAGGCGCTTGAGTAGTAGGATATTTTTTAAATATTCATGGTTGTTTTTAAAAGAAAATCCATGAATAAACGACGATTTTAAATATATATTGTCTATAACTGGAAATTAATGTATCCTGATGTTGAAATGTTTTGCAGTTATAAAAATCAGTTAAATGCTTGAAATTCAAAGTGGATTGTTCCTTAAAAAAATTGGATGTTCATATATTTTATTTACCTGCAATGCATACTTTAAGTAGACTGAAAAGCAATTCGAGTTTTTATTGGATTTATACATTATGATTATCCACGAATAACAATAAATAAATTTTAGCATAACATATGTGCTCAGTATTTTTTTTCTTCATCCTAATAATATAATCTTACAACCCAATGTCTTTTACTGGCCTCCAAATACATACATCGAACTTAAAAGATGGTGAACTAATTAAGATGTATGTAGCACTTTCAGTACATGATATCAAAAATGAGCTTTCTGTATGTCGTTATTTTTTGACATGTAACAAAACCAGTTGCCTATTTAACGACCATTTTCACTGCCACTTAAATATTCTGGATATATAACTTTTGATGTGTGTTTAATTTAAACATAATGAAAAAACGGTATCTTTCATAAACTAAAAAAGATGCTGTTCCCAGTTTAGACAGTTAAAAAATAATCCTGATTAAAAAAATGTGTAGTAATGTCCATAAGATGAAACTGCACTTTGGAAACATAATATCAGGGTTTGGAAATATTACACAAGATAAAATTAGGTATTTATGAGATACTTCCTCTATAGTGTCAAAAATACTGTTGCTAAGATTGTTGAGATTCAGATACTCCCGATACTCAGATAAGATTGATGAGATTCAGATAAGAGTTGACAACCTTAAGTGGTGCCAAAAGTCTCTGTACATGCACGACAGCAGATGCTTGGAATGATTTTGGCCACGAAATTTTTCATTTTGTGCTTTCTATCAGGAACATGGTGCGGTTGGAAACGTTTTTACAAGTTCAAGAAGGATACTTTCTTCATAATAAAGCATTGAATTATCAACATAATTTTATATTTAAGTTACTGTAAGTAAATTTCAAATTTAAATAAACAAAAACCTCCGTGCCTATCTGATTTATCCAAAGATTTTCAACCTCCCACCACTGGTCTTACAAGTCGTTTGGAAAATGTATGAATACGATGGTTATGCATACTCTCAAAAAGGAACAACTGATATCGGCAATAGCAACAAAAATGCCACAAATATACGTAATAATTTTACGACCATTTATAGGACCTAACCATTTCAATTCTACAACGTAGCCTGCTAGAATTTCTTAAAATATTTATCTTAAGATTGCAACGGGAATGTTTGTAGTCACAAGCGCCGGCTGTAGGGGCGTTTCCAATGGTAGGATAAACCGAATATTCCAGATAATATCATTTAAGTACCGATTCCAAGCCAATCATGTGCTCGTTGTGGAATAGCCTGTTGAGAATTTAATTATCTCTCCTCATTGATATCGATGCCGCTACGACGCCTTCCGATTATGCTAATTTTGCTTGTCTGTGATTATGATTTGATAGAGTGGTTAAGCCGGAATGCGCTCCCCCGCATTACTTAAATGTAAGATGTACTAAAAGGTAGTGGGGAGATAAAATGTAAGTAATATACATAGGGATAACGCTTGTGTGTTTTTAATTATGGTGAGAGAGTGTCTTAATCCTGGACTTACCACAGATGGGGATTGTTTCTCTACCACGGAGAACAAGTGAAGAACTGTGCGAGTTCTAAGTAAACTATTTCACAAATTTGGCGCCCAACGTGGGGCGTAGATGTCGATCAACTGTTTGGGGTAAGTAAATGAAAATCAATTTGAAGGTTTCAATTAAGACATTTTCAAAACATTATTATGGAACCAGAACAGTTGAAGCGCAAACGCGCCGTTATTAGGGCTAACACAACTAAATTAACGAATAAAATTGAGAACCTTTCCCAGGTAATAACTGACAGACAGCAAACCATTGAAGAAATAAACGAACTCTTGGATCAGTTAATTGATAAGGCTAAAGAAATTAAGGATCTCGAAGAAAAAAATTGAATTAATTATTGACCCTAATGAATTTGAAACTGGAATATATGTTAACGAAGAATATAAGGAAAGATTAACAAAATGGAAGGGAAAAATTTCTAGATATTTAATAGAAATCGTAATAGGTTCAACTTCTAATGTGGTTACGCAGAATAATGAAAGATTCATTTTCTAGGATAACGAAAGTAGGTATGTGAATGAACATAGACTTGTAAAGTTGTCGAAACTCGTCATTAACAAATTTTATGGAGATTATTCCCTGCGGCTTGAATTCTGGTCGCAATTTGATAATGGGATACATGGAAATGAAGGCTTAACAAAAATTAAAAAAATTAATTATCTAAAGACACTTTTGAATGATATCGCCACGAATGCAGTTAAAGGATTTAAACTTAATAGCGAAAACTACGACTCAAGCTTGGAACGAAAGTAGAACGAACTAAAGAATAGTTTCGGAAGAAAGGATATTGTAATAAACTCGCATATCCAACTTATTGAATCAAAAACCTGTTAAGAACTCTTTTAACATAAAGGCACTTCGTCAACTATATGATGAATGTGAAATACAAATAAGAAATTTGGAAACGATAGGGGTCACGTCTGATTCTTTTGGGCAAATTCTATATCCGATTTTGATGAAACTGATACCGGAAAACATAAGTTTGGGATTCAATCGGAAAAGAAGCGAAAAATCAGAATTCGAAATGAATGAACTCATAGAATATATTCACATAGAAGTAGAATGCCGAGAAGCTTCGATTGTATTGAATAATTCCAAGAAAACAAATTCAGTTTCACCTATCGAATCTAGAAACGAAACGTTCAAAAGAAATTCAACTCAAAATTCTTTTCCGATAGCTGCATTTTCTATTACAGTAAAATCCTGCATATTCTGTAACGACAATAATTATAATGCTTTTAATTGTAAAACCATTTCTACACAGGATAAGAAATTTAAATTGAAAAGGGATGGTCGTAGTTTTAGATGTTTTGGTCGTTTTCATATCAGTGCAAAATGTAGAAGGCAAATGTCACCCTGCAAAATATGTGACTGAAGAAACCACCATGAAATTATTTTTACGCAGAATCGAAATCCTAAAGTTTCTTCCGCTAGTTTCTTCTGTATCACATTGGAATTCATATTCTAAAAATCCAGAAAACATTTTATTACAAATTTGCCCTGCTGAAATATGGACTCTTATCAAAATCAAAACAAGTAAGTGCATGGATAATGCTTCGATGCGTTATTTCATTACGCAATCACTAGCAGATTTACTGCAATCGAAGGTCATCAGAAAGGAAAGTTTATTTGTGTTTACATTTGGCCGGTCGGATCCGTTAGAAAAAACATTTGATGCAGAAATTCAATTGAGAAATAGAAAGTGTAGAAACCAGAAGATCTATTTAGAAGTTTTGATTACGCAAGAAATAATTGGAGTTGTGATTTTGTCACCTGGACAAAGCATTGAACGCCTAATTAAAAGATTCCCGGCCGTCCAAACGGTTACCTTACACCTTTCTGGTAGGTCGGACGGTCAGGGTCTCAACAACAGCTAGCAGATGATTGTAAGTATCCAGACACTGAACGGATACATATAATAATTGGCGCCGATCTCTTTTGGAATGTCAATACAGGATGCATTGAAAAATTAAATAAACATTTATACTCTATACAGACTATATTTGGCTGGACGATTCAGGGTGAAATTCGAGGACAAAGGTTGCATTCCGTAGTCGTAAAAAATGCTTGTTTTTACACGAATACTGAAATGAATTATAAGTTAAGGGAAGAAATTATTTATTCTGAATGTGAAAATGGAATGGCATTATCGTCCACCGATAATAGCTCAGAGCCATTAAATAATGAGTTAAAAATATTTTAGTATATAGAGAGTTTAGGTATAACTCAAGATTGTAATGAAAATTCAGCTATGGATGTCTAGACTTTAGAACGTTTTGAAAAGAAAATCAAATTTAAGGATTGCAGATATGAGGTCCGATTGCCATTTAGGGATGAAGTAAATATTGAAAATAATTATGTTGTTGCTGAAAGAAGACTTTTTAGTTTAATAAAGATGTTCAAGTTAGACCCTTCACTCTATGAAGAATATAAAAATGTATTTAAGGGACAATTAGAAGACGGGGTTATAGAAAGGGTTAATTCACACACAAACGCATCAGCAAATTGGGGATATTATTTACTTCATCACCAAATTTTAAAACGTGCAAAGGACACTCCGAAGTTAAGGATCATTTTGACGCCTCGTCGCGGGATAAGAGCTGCTCGTCTTTGAATGATACTTTGATTGCAGAATCCTAATCTTTGAATTCAAATCTTTTAACATTTCTTTTGAAATTTCGAATGAACAATATTGGTGTTATTGATTATTGGTGTTATTGAACGATCATTTTTGGAAATTTCTCTCGCGGAAGAAGACCGAGATTATGAAACATTTCTATGGTTTGAAAATTTTCCTCTGGAGGAATGGGAAACATATAAAATGACCAGAGTAACTTGCAGGGTTAGTTCAAGCCCCTTTACTTTAGCGACGACGATAAAGCATCATATCAAGTATATATCTCATCCAGATGAGAAATATCTCATCCAGAATCTTTTAAAATCTTAAATGAAAATTTGTACGTAGACGATCTTATTTCGGGTGCAGATAATATTATCAAGCCAGAAGATTTATCAAGGGATGCCAAATTTATTTTTAAGAAGCAAATATGAATCTTCCTAAATGGAGAACAAATTCAGTGGAACTTGCGCATATTTGGCATAATACAAATTTTAAACATCAAGTTGCAAAATATGAGACAGTGTTTTATCGAGATTTTAGGAATTACGTGGAAAACTTTAACAGAGGAATTCAAATTTGATTTGCCATCGCTTTTAAAAGCACTTGAAAATTGCAGTAATACTAAAAGAAGTATTTTGAAGCTGTCGTGTAAGCTTTTCGACCCCATGAGAATAGTATCACCTTTTTTGAGAAAGATTTTGTTTCAAGAATTGTAGGAAAAATGTTTAGAACGGGATCAAGAACTGACAGATGATTTGAAACGTAAATGGAATAATTGGTGCTTGGAACTTGCAAAACTGCAAGTTTTTACCGTTGAAAGAAATTACTTTTCGAGTGGAATTACTCCCAATCCGCATTAATTACATTTGCACATGTTCTGTGATTCGAGCAAAGCCGCTTATGGAGCTGCACCATATGTACGTTACAAAACAGGGAACATATTCAGTGTCAGTTTTGTTTCTTCAAAAAAAAAAACGAGTTGAGAAAGTAAAGAAACTGATATTGCCAAGGTTGGAGTTAATGGCCGCCTTATTAGGATCAAGATTATTAAAGTCTTTGAAACCTTTATTTAATACAGGTGATAATTACTTTATGTGGTCAGACTCAACAGTTGCTTTTGGATGGATACGTGGGAATACAAAGAAGTGGAAACCATCCAGATAAGCGGTCAAAGAATGAAAGACACAAAGAAGCAATAAAATAAGAGTTACGATCGAAATTTGAAGTAGCGTTTAGTTGTGCTAACGAAAATTGTAAGGTTGAAGATCAACTTCCTGATTTAAACAAATTCAAATCGATCATGCGAATTTATAGGATAACAGCTTGTTGTCACGAAGAAAGAGGGTTGGTACAACACGGCTCCAATTTGTCAACCGGACTTTGACACAAATATGAAATTATATTTTATTTACTTTCTTTCAATCAATCAGTATTTTAGGCCAAGAAATTAATATGAAAATATCAATGAAAAGTATAGTGGTTTATTTTTAACAAATATGTAATTAGATTTCTACCTACTTCCACTTACCTCCACATACGATAAGTTTCGTTCTAACCCAGGTAATACTTCCCTGTCCTTTGAAACACAGGATGGTTATTCGTATAAGATATGGGATAAAAAATAGAACACATTCGAAACAGCATGTGGAAATTATGACAATTTCTAATCCCTTAAATTCAATTTTCTTTTTGTTAGCTGATAAATTCCTGAAATATATATGGATATATTCTGGTTTAATATATGCCCTTATAATAGTTATATATAACATTTGCCCTTAGGTATTATAATACAAAGAAAACAAGTACTGATACATTCCGAATAAATATTATTCTAAAAAGAAAATCAGATTTTTGCTTTGATTACAATATGTATTATATTTAGACATTAAATGTAAATTTATCCCACACCAAGTGAACCTTTCGAATAAAAATAAACTCATGAAATCAATTAAAAGAGCTTAATAGTCGGAAAGTGAAAATGTGGGAAAAGTATAGTACATTCTACATTTTAATTACATTCAAAAATCATTTGGATAAACTGATGAATTCAAGAAATAAACATGGGTATATTGTGGTTTAGTATATGCTCCTAATAATGACTATGCGTAATATTTACCTTCAGGTATTATTATGCACAGATATAAAGTACTGAGGCATTCTGAAGAAATATTATTCTAAAAGGAAAATCAGTTTTTTGCTTTGATCTGAATATATAGTATATTTAGACATTAAATATATATGTACCCAACTTCAAGTGAAACGTCTGAATAAAAATAAGCCTTTGAAATCAATTGAAAGGGCTTAATAGTCAGAAAATGAAAATACAGGAAAAATATCTTACATTTAACATTTTTAATTACATTCAAATTTCCTTTTTTAAAACAGATTAATTCAAGAAATAAATATGGATATATTGTGGTTTAGTATATGCCCCTAATAATAACTATACATAATATATGCCTTCATGTATTGTAATACACAGAAATAAAGTACTGAGACATTCCGAAGAAATATTATTCTGAAAAGGAAAATCAGTTTTTTGCTTTGATCACAATATATATTATATTTAGACATTGAATATAAATTAATCCTACTCAAAGTGGACCGTCTGACTAAAAATTAACCTATGGAATCAATTGAAAGAGCTTAATAGTCAGAAAATGAAAATATAGGAAAAGTATCTTATATTCTATATTTTTAATTACATTCTATTTTCATTTTGTTAAACCGATGAATTCAAGAAGTAAATGTGGATTTATTCTGGTTTAGTATATACCCCTAATATTAGCAATATATAATATTTGCCTTCAGGTATTGTAATAGATAGATCTTGTAATAGATACATATCTTGCATTTAACATTTTTAATAACATTCAATTCTCCTTTTGTTAAACTGATTAATTCAAGAAATAAATATGGAGATATTGTGGCTTAGTACTTTCCCCAAATAATAACTATAAATAATATATGCCTTCATGTATTGTAATGCACAGAAATAAAGTACAGAAGCATTCCGAAGGAATATTATTCTAAAGAGGAAAATCAGTTTTTTATTTTGATTACAATATATATTATATTCAGACATTAAATGTAAATTTATACTACTCCAAGTGAAACTTTCGAATAAAAATAAACACATGAAATCAATTGAAAGAACTTAATAGTCAGAAAGTAAAAATGTAGGAAAAGTATCTGACATTCTACATTTTAATTACTTTCAACAATCCTTTGGATAAACTAATGAATTCAAGAAATAAACATGGATGTATTGTGGTTTAGTATATACTCCTAATTATAACTATGCATAATATTTACCTTCAGGTATTATAATGCACAGAAATAAAGTACTGAGACATTCCGAAGAAATATTATTCTAAAAGGAAAATCAGTTTTTTGCCTAGATCTGAATATATATTATATTTAGTCATTAAATATAAATGTACTCTACTTCAAGTGAAACGTCCGAATAAAAATAAGCCTATGAAAGCAAATGAAAAAGCTTAATAGTTAGAAAATGGAAATATAAGGAAAAAATCTTACATTTAACATTTTTATTAACGTTCAATTTTCCTTTTTTAAAACTTATTAATTCAAGAAATAAATATTGATATATTGTGGTTTAGTATATGCCCCTAATAATAACTATACATAATATATGCACTGAGATATTATAATACACAGAAATAAAGTACTGAGACATTCAGAAGAAATAATATTCTGAAAAGGAAAATCAGTTTTTTGCTTTGATCACAATATATATTATATTTAGACATTAAATATGAATTAATCCTACTCAAAGTGAACCGTCCGAATAAAAATTAACCTACGAAATCAATTGAAGAAGCTTAATATTAAGAAAATGAAATATAGGAAATGAATCTTACATTCTATATTTTTAATTACATTCTATTTTACTTTTGTTAAACCGATGAATTCAAGAAGTAAATGTGATGTATTCTGGTTTAGTATATGCTCCTAATAATAACTATACATAATATTAGCCTCCAGTTATTGTACTAGATAGAAATAAAGTACTGAGAGCTTCCAAAGAAATATCATTCTAAAAAGAAAAATCATTTTTTTGCTTTGATCACAATATATTATATTCAGACATTAAATATAAATGTACCCTAATCCAGATGAAAGGTCCGAATAAAAATAAACCAATGAAATCAATTGAAAGAGCTCAATAGTCAGAAAATGAAAATATAGAATAAGTATCTTAGATTAAATATTTTTTATTACATTCAATTTTCCTTTTGTTAAACTGATTAAATCAGGAAATAAATATGGAGATATTGTGGTTTAGTATATGCCCCTAATAGTAACGATGTATAATATTTACCTTCATGTATTGTAATACTCAGAATTAAAGTACTGTGATATTCCAAAAAAATCTTATTCTAAAAAGGAAAATCAGTTTTCTGCTTTTATTACAATATATATTATATTTAGACATTAATTGTAATTTTATTTTACTCCAAGTGAACCTTTCGAATAAAAATAAACCTAAGAAATCAATTGAAAGAGCTTAATAATCAGAAAGTGAAAGTATAGGAAATATATCTTACTTTAACATTTATAATTACATTCAATTTTCCTTTTGTTAAACTGATTGAATCAAGAAATAAATATGTAAATATGAAGATATTGTGGTTTAGTATATGCCCCTAATAATAACTATACATAATATTTGCCCTCAGTTATTAAAATACACAGAAATAAAGTTCTGAGACATTAAGAAGGAATATTATTCTTAACAGAAAATCAGTTTTTGCTTTGATCACAATATATATTACATTTGGCATTAAATATAAATGAATCCTGCTCAGAGTGACCCTTTCGCATAAAAATAAACCTATGAAATCATTTGAAAGAGCTTAATAGTCAGAAAGTGAAAATATAAGAAAAGTATCTTACATTCTACATTTTTAATTCAAATAATATTTCATTCAGTGATATATACTCATAAGTAAATATTTGAGACTTAGTTATATTTCCTTTATTCAACAATACTTTCTGAGTAAACATTATATATTTCAAATCACAGATTCATATAGCCATAATCAATTCCATAGATTTGAATTTAAATTCCATATCCTAGGGTTACCAATTTCAACAAATATATATATGCAGTCTTAACAAAGAATATTATGGCATTTAGCCAGCAATATCTTGTATATTAAATTTTAATCACTTATGATTTTGGATAAAGTTTACCTCACGTCCAGAGCATCATTCATTGCGTAATTAATAATATTCAGGCTGATCAGCAGTGACCAGATGAGAGAAACATCCTCCAAACGTATTAATTTTTAGGGGAATTCCTGCGTTCGATAATAAGCAGGCAAGTACATACTCTTTCGGCAAACAGTCCGGGCAGTTTCACTTTCACTCTCCCTGAAATCCACGCTCACGGATTGATTCAACAGCGCATCAAGGACCGGCCACTCAAGTTCCCTTGAAAAATTTAAAGGCAAATTTAAGAACAAATTTCAGATAAATTTCGTGAAAGGGAGCAATTCCTTTGGATTGGATTCCCGACATTATTGGTCTGTGAATCCGAACTAAATCCAAGCCTTTAGGCTTTCCGCCAAATCCTTTGTCCTTCCATTTGACGACCGCTCCATCGGCATCCTCTCGGCTTTCCGATCTTCGAGAAAAAACCCCACATCTACCGTTACATGCGCTAATATCTCTCCTCAAGATCTAATCTCATTGAGCATTTATTCTTCGCATTAATGACGTTTCGCCCGGTGCGGAACTTCCACGTCATAATCAGACAACGAGAATGCCAGGAAAATGAAACAAAATAAAAAATTCAATGTTCGCGGAGCAAAACTCCAAAAACCCATATTTTTCTATGAGGACAAACTCATAAACTGAAAAATGGCTCGAGAAATGAACTTTTTGAGCCGCATAAAGAAAATGTCTTAAAGACACTCCCCTCCCCTTGGGGCAAAAATTTTTTTGAACACTGAGATAAAATTTTTTCTTTCATATATATACAATACAGATATGTGGTCAAGGATATACTAGAACACTTTAAGGAACCTTTAAGTTTAGTGCAGAAAAACCAAGAACCATGGATACTGGCATCCTCAATTTAGTGTAATTTAGAAGATATGTAGTGCATTCATTACCACCCCACCCGGAGATCCGAACGCACAGGTAGTGCACTCATCACACACATACAAAGGTCTAGAAGAAGCCAAAAAGGTGACAAAGATGTCCAAATATCTGAAAGGATCCTTTACAAAACATAAAGATTCTATATGTAATATTGTAACACATTTATAAACAATGATGAAGATAAATCGATAAGGACAGTTGTACAAACATTTAAGACACTTGACCCAAATATTTAATATTTCCATTTTATGAAATTAAGTGAAATTGTAAGTAATATAAGTCTGCAATTAAGTTATAGGTATACACACACATTTTTGTCATCGAAATTAAATTCTTATGTAAATTATATTCACTTTCAATATACTAAGAGAAAACAGAATGATGACATGAAAATGAAATTTATATTGATGTTCTAAATAATAAAGTATATGTTATGAATTTAAATTATGATTTAGTAATGGCATTTCAAAATAAACAATGTTCCACTTTGACCACTTTGACTCGAACACATTTCCATAGTTTCAAAATTTAGATATACTTAAATTCAAAATTTTTAATTTGTTTTTTAATGATATAACTTCATTTATATCACAATAATATATTTGTATAATGAGTACTGAGAGAGAGAGAGAGAAAGATTCTGAGTCAGTTATATAAATATTTTAATGGCCTATCCAAAGAAACAGTGACAACGGTGCTCTAGTCGGGTTGCCAATATAAAAGGAGTGTTAAAGAAAAAATTACCCCCGAGAAGGGCCCACACAGACGAAACCAATCACTCAACCGCGCCTCCTATTAAAAATTAAATCGTAATTAAAGATGAACAGTCTCAAACAGTGAGCTGTCCGCAACATTCTCTTCAACTTCACCAGAACTCAATTTTCCCACTGGTTCGGCTTCCTATCTGCTCTTTGTGGGAAGAAAAACAGTTGTCGATTCAGGATATAATCGCGGCCATGTAGACCGGGAAATTAATTTGCTGACAGTAGAAACTTCTTCAAGTCATTTGAAAATTGTAACTGTTTGCGTACACTAGCAGAACCCGAAAATTGAAAATACTGCAGTATTAGGCTCGCTGACCTAACAATGACTAACTAAACTTGTGTAAAAAGGCAACTACTAGCCAAAATAAAGTAAGTATATACGGGAACTCAAGTAAAATAAAATTATTTTAATTTAATTTTAAATCAAAATTCATCTCTTTCAGACTCGAGGAATTAATTCTGTATTTGTCATATAAAATTAAACAAGTTCACATTAACTTGCTATTAAATACCTATGAACTGTAATTAAATTATAATCATTCAATATGACGCAATTAGTAAAGTAGTAAATATTTTGAATTTTTCCAAAATCTTAATTCAAAATTTTTTTCAGTTCAATTTATCAATAAATTTCTAATGTGGAACCATTTTAGCAAACTCTTAAAGTAGATACACATTTTTACTGTAAATAACAATTAAATCATTTACATATTTTTCTTATGTATTCAACCATTCTCATTTCAACACATATAAAGCAAATATTTAAAAATTATTCTTTTCAAATCATATTATCTTTTTCAATTTTTAAAAATATCATTCAGTCACCACAAAATAAAATCTCTTAAAATTTTTGGAGTTTAAGAGTTCAGTAATTAACTGAGATATTTTTCGAAATTAATCATAATAATTCTTCGAACATATTTATCAGTAACACAGCATTAAAATTTTTCTTATTAAATTGACAGAATTACATATTTTAATTAATTAAATAGAATTATTCTTAAATATGCAAGATTTTAAAACAGATGAACAAACTATTTCATCATAAATTTTAAACATTTATATCAAGTATAATAATTGCGAAGTAAACATAGACAAATCAATATAAGATATATATAAATGAATAAATGTAACTGAGGAATTATTACTTGCATGTAAATAGAAATTTTATGTAAAATTTTAAGATTCATTTTTGAGTGTTACTTTCTGCTGAATTACTGATTGAATATGATCTGAGATTATATGGCGTTTTAGTGGCTCTATTTGCGTAGTAAAAATTCTGCTTTTTTTTGTGGTGAACAGTTCTTTTAAATAATTCTACCTCTCCCACTATTGGAATGTGCACGTGTATTAAATCTTGGAGCAGGTAGTGGATTTCTAGCTACAGGTCTTATTTGTTGGTAATAAGGAGTAGATGGTATTATTTGTTGGTATCCAGGAGCAGGTGAGTTATTTGGCGATGGGAGCTTAAATCTCACTCTTTTTTACAGTTATATTGCCACTCTTGCTGTTCTTTCTAGATCAGTTAGAAAGGCATGAAGGACCTGGGGCAGCAGAGTTATTTGTAGTAGGAATATTAGGTGTAGGATTGTATGTTGAAGAAATTCTTCTATTTGTAGATTTTTGTTGAGCATAAGTGCTAAGTTCTTTTCTTCTGGGCGGTAATAATGTAAGGCGATTTACACGGACAAGTTGGTTATTTATAGGATTCATAACATGTTGAATATTGAAATTAACTGGAGTTGTTTTCTTTAGAACTTTAAATGGTCCTCTATGAAAGGAGCTCAACTTATTTGACTGTCCCTGGGGTAAATAAGGAGTGTATAAATATACTAAGTCTCCAATTTTAATTTAAGGCTGTTTTGCCTTTTTATGCTGTTGTTGAATTTGAGAATCTTCAGCTTTTTCAAGATTAATTTTCACCATGTCATACATTTTCTTTAATTGATATTGCAGGTCTTCTCTATAATCATAAATTGAGCCATAAGTAGGTTTTTAAATCCAGTAATTATAGTATTTGGAACTGTAAGATCTCTTCCATAAACCAAATAAGCAGCCGATTCGCCTGTGGAAGCATGCACATCTTTTCTACGTGCAAGTATTGCAAAATGTATTAGTCTGTCCCAGTTATCCTGCTAGTCGTAAACAATATTTTTCAAGGAAAGTAAAAGAGTTCCATTTAACAGCTCGACACACCCGTCGCTTTCTGGGTGAAATGACGTAGTAGTACTTTTGGTAATTCCAAGTTTCTTATAAAAACACTGAGCTGTTTTAGAGATAAAATTGGTTACGGTCCGTTACAATTTGTTGAGGTATCCCATGCTGAATTATAAATGTCTCTAAGCATTCAAGAATATCTTCAGTTCTAATGGAAGCAAGATGATAAGCTTCAGACCAACGAGTAAAGTAATCCGTAATTACAAGTATAAATTTTTTTCCAGAATTTGAGATTGGCGAAGGACCAACGCAATCAAGCGCAATTCGCTGAAATGGGTAACTGGATTTTGTAAATCCTTGAATTGGAGCCTTATCATTCTTATATCCTCTGTTCATTACACAAATCTCATAAGATGAAACATAACTGTTTGTTTGAGTATACATTCCTTGCCAATAAAATTTTCTACTAATGGAAGCCAAAGTTTTTCCAAAACCGCAATGTGCAAATGTTGGACAATCATGATGTAGCCACAACACTTCAGAAACTAATTCTTGTGGTACAACAACTCTCTTTTGATATTGATGTCTAATTTTGTGATTTTTATGAGTGCACCACAGCATCTCATCTTTCATAAACAATGTGAAGTTTTGTGGATATGGTTTATCATCCTTTTTCAAAAATCCCATTATTTTATTACCCCTAGGATCTGATATTTGTACATTCTTAATTCTCGTAAGTAAAGTTGCATTAGTTGAAGTTTGTTCTATTTCATTACTTTGTATACTGTTGTCATTCTGATTTGTATTATTTTCATTTGAATGATTATCAACAACATTAATTTCAGTAGTAGACTTATGACAAGAATTTTCAGCATTAGTATTATTGTTGACATTAGAAATATTAGTATTTACACTAGGGGAGTTACTTTTTCTCTACTATTCACCACGTTATATCTGGAAACAAATCTTTTCTGAACAGTGTCCACAATATTTGCAACATTTATTGACAAATAATCAGCCACTAAATTAATTTTACCTGGTTTATGAGTAATTTTATAATCAAATTGAAATACTGATGCTATCCATCTAGCCAATCTAGAAGTAGGATCTTTCAGTTTGAGTATGAAAGATAAAGAATGCTGGACGCAGTAAATAGTGAAATGTCTACCAATAAAATAATTCTTAAAATAGTTTGTAGACCAAACCACAGGAAGAGATTCACGCTCGACACGCTATATTCGCAGTAACCTTACACCTTTCTGGTAGGTCGGACGGTCTGGGCCTCAACAACAACAACGCTATATTCGCATTCAACCTCATTTAATTTTCGACTGGCATAAGATATTGGATGATAATAACCTTTATCATCCATTTGTGACAGAAAAGCACCTAATTACTGTTTTGATGATCAGTGTGCTACACGAATGGTTTGTTGAAATCAGGTAGTACCAGAATAGGTTTTGAAAAAGTTTGTTTTTAAGCACTTCAAAAGATCTTTGTGCATCATTTGACCATATAAATTCTCTCATTTTGTACGTATCCTTAGTTTTCAAAATATTGGTCAATGGTAGCGTGGTTTCAGCATATTTAGGAATGAACTTTCTGTAAAAAACAGTCAAACCAAGAAATTGGCGAACATTTTTCACTAAATTTGGAATTTTAAATTTTTTAACCACCTCAATATTATGTGGATCAGGTTGTACATTTCCTTCTGAAACTAAGAATCCAGGGTATTTGATTGTTTCTCTGAAGAAATGACACTTAGAAGGTCATGCGTGTTTAAGCGAATGAAAATATCATCTAATTTTCTTAAATGTTCTTCATAAGAACGAAAAGACACAATTATGTCGTCAATATAAATGTCTGATAGACCCGACAAAACAAGTGACAATAGTTTTTGGAATGAAGCAGAGGCATTTTTCAGTCTAAAAGGAGTTCAGGTCCATTCAAAGTGACCATCAGAGGACGAAAAAGCAGCCTTTTTATAGTCATTTGGATGTAAACTCAGCTGATAAAATCCAGATGTTAAATCAAGAGTACTAAAATAGATAGCACCAGGTAAGTTATCAATAAGCTCTCCAATATTAGGGATCGGAAAAATTTCAGCAATAGTAACAGAATTCAGCTTTCGATAGTCCGCTGCTTTGTATAAGGAAATTTATGCTAAATGCAAGGATAAAACACAAGGAGAAAAAGACTGACACCTGAAATAACAGCGTAAGAAATTTTAGCTGCAGAACAAATTTGGATACGCAAAACTCACGAAGTGAGTTTTCCAATAGAGGCCAAATATTTTCGAGGAAACAAAAATATAAAGGACTCACGCATTTGTGATCTAGATCTATTTATGAATGATGAAAGATTAATTCTTGTAGGAGAAATATTACAAAGATCGGATTTAAAGTATTATGAGAAACATCCAATTTTACTACCTGCCAAGCACCGATTCTCTGAACTCATAGTGAAACAAGGGCATAAGAAGGAACTTCGTTCCGGAGTGGCAGACACTCTTGTGCAGGTCAGAGATAATTACTGGATTATTAGAGAAATACAGCGTATAAGGTCATTTATACGGAAATGTGCCATTTGTAAACGATACAACGTTCGTTCAGGAACTCAAATTATGGTTCCTTTACTTACAGATAGAATTGAAATATCACACGCTTTCACCATCACCGGTTTAGATTTTGCAGGACCTGTCTTCATCAGGAACAGTGACGTGAAACATTATATTCTTTTATTCACGTGTGCAATCACCAGAGCTGTCCATTTGGAACTTGTGAATAGTCTTACGACTGAAACATACCTATTAGTTTTTCGTAGATTCATTGGCAGAAGATGATTGTGTTCCACAGTGTATTCAGACCACCCCAAAACGTTCAAACCTGCAGATATCGATCTCAGAAGAATGTGGAAAATTATACATCATGCGGATGTAAGATAATTTTTTGCATCGCTTAGAAGAAAGTGGAAGTATATTGTCGAAGAGGGAGCCTGGTGGGGGTGGCTTTTACTAAAAGATTGGTGCATTCAGTGAAGGTGTGGCTGCAGAAGATAGCTGGAAAGACCGCTGACAATTGATGAGCTCCAAACAGTGCTCGCGGAGAATGAAGCAGTGATCAACGTAAGATTAATAACATATGTGTATTCAGAGCCTCAAGAGCCATTTCCGCTTACTCCTGCCCATTTCTTGTTGGGAAGACGATCAATGTGTTTACCAGTAGTAATACTGAGCAGTGAAACATTCTCTAGTACCAAAAAAGTGTTGGTGAATCGGTACAATTATCGCGAAAAACTTCTTATCACTTTTGACAAAGATGGAAAAAGGAGAATCTATTGAATTGAAGGTTAGCAAACTCTATGCCACCTTCTGAAAAACCTATTGAACTTAATATTAATGACATAGTGCTGATCAATGACGAAGGTGTTCCGAGAAACTTGTGAAAAATAGGCAAGGTAACTGAACTATTCATTGGCCGTAATGGTAAAGTTTGATCCTATGCAATTAAGACTATAAAAGGAACTATCAGACGCCCTGTACAATAATTATATCCTCTTGAAGTTCAGGACATTTGAACGTGAAATTTCTTCATGATATTCATTGTTATATTTATTCATGTTATTTATTTTTATTTATTTAATTATAGCTATTGTATTAATTCGATGTAAAATTTGCTTGGTAGTGATATGTTCTAACTACCACAGTAAGCTAAGAATTTATTTTAGTTATATTATGCCTGAATTGTAATTTAGTATATTATTTGATTATCAATGTAAATTTGAATTAGGGATAGCAATTTGAATGAACTAATTGTTCTTCTGGGGGAGGATGTTTGAGAATTTAATTCTCTCACCTCATTGATATAAATGGCGCTACAACGCCTTCCGATTATGTTTATTTTGTTTGTCTGTGATTATGATTTGTGATTATGATTTGATAGAGTGGTTAAGCCGGAATGCGCTCCCGGCTTTAGATAAATGTAAGATGTAGTAAAAGGTAGTGGAGAGATAACATGTAAGTAATCTACATAGGAATAAAGTTTGTGTGTTTATAATCCCCGGTGAGAGTGTCTTAATGCTGGATTTACCGCAGATGGGGATTGTGTCTCTGCCTCCGAGAACAAGTGAAGAACCATACCAGTTTTAAGGAAACTATTTCACACAGTCACAGTATATATCCCGGCCGTCCATACAGTTACCTTACACCTTTCTAGTAGGTCGGACGGTCTGGGCCTCAACAACAACAACACAGTCACAGTATGCAGTGGTAGGGAGATTGTGCCACATAAAAGTCTTATTGATGCTATTGCAGATGAATGACCTGTTTTAAACTTTTTGCTTTTATGCAGCACTGTTATACATGCAATAACACTATTATACATGACATAAATTACGTCAATGTAATTCCTCACATAACTATCCTATGCGACTAAAAATGATATAGTAAAAGAATTGAGATTGGTGATAAAAATGATATGGTAAAAGTGATCCAAAACTAAAAGATACTGTGAGGACATGTGCAAAACATTATAAATATAAAATTAAGATAAAAAGCAGGTTACATACACAATTAAAAGAAATTATTAAACTGTATTAATGTATTTACAAGTTAAATTCATGGAATAAACATAGTATGCAAGCTCCATCAAATGACAGTTAATATGTTCATAGTGAATATTTTGTAATATTAATATTTTTTTAACGTTTTGTACCTTAGTTATCCTTCGACATAAAAATTATGTTTAACAAAGAGTATATTTAATAAAACGTATATTTTACAATGAGTATACTTATTCTAATATTAGAAGTGGCGAAATACAAAGGTGGTGATTAATGGACAGGCTGTGTATCAATGATGGACAGTTATATATGCTTGCTTGTATACCCACCTTATTCTTAAAAAGAATAAAATAGGAAAACACAATTTTTACTTATTTTACCATACATTTTGTATCCTCGTGTGAGACCATGAGACCACGAGGCATTTATGCAGTTGTGAGATTTATACGATATGCACAATGAAACAATGCGTAGACTCGTAGGGTTCATTTTACAACAGTCTTGACACGGGAGGTTATGAGCCCAATAAATCCAGTTCACATAAATCGCAGTTGTAGTTGGTGCAAAAAAACTACTTGGCGTAAACAAATAAACCAAGCAGCATTGGATAATACAGTATTTATTGGAAGTGTTGCTACATTGGTTGCTACATCGTTGAAGAGCAAACAATAGAGATTCGGAGGACCTGGACCTGAGGCGAAATGATGTGGCAACAAGTAGAGAATTCAAAAGTTATTGGATGAATTGAGAGGCAATGCCCGTCCTAGAGTTTGTTTTCATAGTCAATTGGAGGCCAGGCAAATCTAAGTGTTGTATTCAGTAGAATTGCAATCCAGAATATCCAAGAATGCGTTCATAAGCAAAATAATATTTAGTGGTTATGTTAAAATTTGTGAGTTTTTAAGAAAAGAGAAAGCTGACCTCAAAATATCAGAAAAAGCAACTATCCATATTCCAAGCATGATGAGCAACATAACGACAAATAAAGTATGTGCAAATCTGCATATAAATTCGATCAGATACATGATTTTGGGAATAATATGAAATCCTGGTCTCACACATGCATTTTCTCCCCCTTAAGAGTCTATAGAAAATTAATGCAAGTTTAATCGTAAACATAATATGCGTAATAAATAATGTTTATTTTAAAAGTTTAAAATGGGGAGTTCAATCTCTAGTATATTAATTACTGATTCTATTAGGAACTCGTACAAAGAAATAATAATAGGTTATTGCGGCCAAGGCATGCTATGTATGAATATGTGATTCACGATTACTATTAATTAAGAATAAATATTCAATCCAAAGGTTTATTTATTTCAGAATTAAAAAGTGAACCTACAAAATATTCTTTTTAAATGTGCACCATACTTCGTATCAGATTTTCATTACATTCAAACTTTATTCAAAGTGAAATTGAAACAAGAATATAAAAATAGATGCTGCATTAAAAGAAAGTTATGAAAATGCGTACTTTTTTGTTTAACCGAGCAGTAATGTGATACTAATTTTCTACCCCCCCCTTCGAGTATGACAATAATAAGTGGGATTTAGTAGAATGAGGAAAAAACCTTTTTATGAGATTCATTTACATTCAGGTGTCCAAATGATAAATTATACTCCCGGTAAATAAAGAGTGATAACTCATCAGATCTCGGAAGCTACCGCGGAAGAAAAGCGTTAATATGGCGCAAAAAATAAATTAGATTTATAAAACTGCAAAATAAAACGTTGTTGGAAGATAAAGTGAAAAAATACAAAAAGTAGAATAAGGCATAGAAATATTAATAATGGTAAATACTTACTGTTTGGATGTTGTTTTACAGTCACTGTTAAGAATGTATTTTTTATTGGTACATTGACATATATTATTTGTAGAAAAGAGTAAATAAACATAACATAGTTTTTAGAGAAGGAATATATTAATATGGTACTTCTTGTAAAATGCGATTTTTATAACTAATATTTATCATGTGATCTGCAAATAAATAAATAAACAGTATTAGAATTTGCACCTTTATTTGGTATTTTAATGATTAGGTACATTTTACTTTTATTTTGACAGAAAAAAAATTAATTTTAATAAATATTTTTAAACTTCTTGTAATCTCCAGGTACTCACATTTTGTTAAAAATCAGTCACTCAAACAATAGTTTCTAGTACGACCAGAAATTATATTATAATTTGTTTGAAATCATTACATCGTCTGTAGTTAGCTATATTAAAATCTCAGATTTATTCATTCTCGGCCATTAGTAGCTGGTATTGCGGTCAGAAAGATGACTATCTCCAAACTGTAGAAATTAATTTTCTTCAGAATTTGTAAGTCATCAAATTATTGTTTTCTGCCAGATACATAGTTCTTGTGTGATATCTGGGAGAGACAATCTATGAAATAGAATAGGATTTTTTAAGTTTATATTTTTTGAGTAACATTGACTTTAAATAGTCAATAGTAAATCTCCACAATAGCTGAGGTCACGCAGACGATGACAAATGGACATATTCCCTAAAGATGGGCAGAGAACTATTTGTCAGATGAACATTTTCTTTAGCTTTGGCAATTGGATTTATACACATACTTCCAATGTAAAAGTTTATAAGAATTAAATATGAAATGCTTTCATATAATTATTTTCCTGTGGGTGGTATTTTCATAAAAATAGGAAATCTAAATTTTTATATGGCCCGTTGACCTAAAAGTTTATAAAAGCTGCTCTGTACAGTAACGAGTTTAAAAATTTCCAGGTGCAATTATCTGTAATATTCTGCCAGTTTTGTCTTATAAAAGTAATTGGATATTTTCCCCCTACAAATTAGCAGTCATCTACAAATAAAAATGCCCAAGCATGGTTTATGCAAAGTCTGGTTTCAATTTGCTATCAACCTCTTACAGATCGAGTCAGATTTGAGAGAAAACCTAATTCCAATATTCCGAGTATAATTGCTTTCCAAGTTTAATCGTTTTGTATTTTTTCACGCTATTTTTATTGTAAATATGTTCATGAATAAAGAAATAATTGAACCAGTTTAAACCTTTTTTAGATTACAATCTCTACAGAGCAATTTTTACCATTTCAACTATTTTTTTGCTCAAAGGACCTTATAAAACTTTAGAAATTTTGAACTTCCTACTTTTAGGAAAACATCACCCACCGGAAAAAAATAATATGTGAAATCTTATGTATTGCTTAAAATCAATCGCTTCTCTTTCAAATTTTCTAAATTTTAAAATTCTAGAAAATACTGAATATGTTACGGCAAATTAAAAAAAAAGTGTCACATATTTTACATCGTTAAATTCAATAAATATTTACCGATATTCTCAATCCTAAATTATTACGACAAACCCATCGAAAGCGTTCTTTAAAAGATTCTGACATTGTTATAAATGCTAAACATTATTACACCATTAATCATAATTATATCTGTCGAACTAAGTATATGGCGAAAAACTGGCATGTAACAGAAAGTGTAGTCAAGTCTGTCATTAATCATATGCTTTATCCCCTGGAATGCGCTATATGGATGACACAGCCCGGTTTATCACGGACTCAAACTGGGTCTTATAGCGAAAAATGATGAATGACAGACAATTAGAAGATACGGTAATAGAAAAACCATAACTTAATCTCTTACACAGAATTTATGGCACGATTCAGAATTAAGGTAGGATCTGTTATTTAGTTTCTAATTACATTACTTTGAAAAATTAAGCCTAATTTAAACATCGAAATTAAAAATATACCTTTCTAGATTAATTTCCCATACATTTTGAAAAATATTTCCATGCGTTTTTTCCTAGCACGACTAACTTTTGCAGTGCAATTTATCTTTAACATTTACAAAACTTAAAGAGTAGAAATATACACATAGCGTTACTTTTCGATTGAAAGCAAAATTTCTCTAAACTACATTACATCCATCCAATTCAGATGTTATAAAATATGCTGGTTTTCATTTTCTATTCTAAATGTTCTAGAAAATAGTGGTACAGTATCTGGCATTAATCAACTGTCTATTATTCTGGAAACGTTGATCTTACTGTTCTATTCATGAAATTATGTTACCTCTGGGATCGTGGGTATACTCTCAGGATAGAAGAATGAGTTCAAATTTGTAGATAGCTAACACTTTTATCTAAAAGCACTTATAAGCATAAACAGAAACAATGTACAGTGAATAATAGCTCGATAAATATCTTACAATGTCACTAAACGATTAATTAGATACAATAAAACACCACTAAAATTCACAAAATAATGGATATTCTTTTCAAATCTCTGACGTATCTCACAATTTCATTTAGCTCGTATCACGCAAAATCTCTCCAACAGAGCGATGACTTTCATTATATGATATCCATAAAAATTTTTAGTTGATGCTTACATCGCCAAGAATATTCGATATTTCGAGTTCTAGTATATTAGAAAATTCGGCAAATGTCGCTAAATTGGCAATACATCACTAGATCTCACAACCCCGCCACGAAAGTCACCAAAATATGGCAACCTTACGTTCACGTAATGGGAATGGCTGCTTGTAAAAGTGATTTCTTCCTGCGGGGATTCAAAAAGCCATAAACGCACTTTATATGTTCGTAGTAATATGTTGTAAGTTCCACTTTGCTAATCATTAATTTCACTAAGGTTTAGAGAATATAAAAAAATCAGCGGGGGTTCCAGTGCTAGAAAGCCAAACTGATGTTTCATATATAATGTCTTGTAAAATTAAACTCCAATAAAGGTGAATAAGTATATTGATATTATTATCATATTAGTTTCATTTGCAAGGATCTGATTTCAGCCAGATACCCCAAGCATAAATACTTTTCACTCTGAGAAATAAAAACTTCATGCAAAATCCAATTATGTATCCTTGTAGTGAGCTATAAATTAATTGCTAATAGATAAAATATTGACTCAAGTACTTTAGGACATTCTTAGAACCTTGTGTTTTGTATATTTTTAAATATTTTCGTATTTATATAAGTATGTGTAATATACAAATATACTAAAATGGGCTTGTTTTTATAAACGATCAGGTAGCTAAAGATATACTATAGCAATTTCGGATTCATTAGTATAATAAATGCTTCAAAATTCCATTTCTAATTTTTTTCCTACATTTTAGTAACATATTTAACTAATAAACCAACATAATTAACTAATTTATCTTTTTGAAATCTTAGGTAAGGTACAACATACCTTTTCTCTTATATTTCTAATCTTCAATTTTTACTAAATTATGCAATTACACTTTAACACTTCATCTGAAGCACATTTAATCCTGCAAATATATTATCAAACGTATTTTAATTTACAGCATAAATTTTCAAACTTCATCACCACATTTGCTGCATAGGCTAATAAAATCGAGTTTAAATATACATTTTCTATACTGAAAAATGTGAAAAATATTAATAAAACTACGGGTTCAATGGAATCTCCAGGCCTATACAATTATGACCAAGATAAAGTACTGCTAGCAAAAACATTCTTAATGATGATGCATTTACACCCAGCTGACAGAATAATGAAATATTTTTACGATGATGAATTATAATAAACACCCCCTTGACAACATTTTTTAAAAAGAAGGATGACAAAGAAAATCAAATTATTTCTTCAAACTAACTGAAAATAAAACGATAACGTCACATTTCAAACAAAAAAAATGTCATAGTGAAAATTAAAATATTGAGTACATTAAAATATAAATAACAAAGCAAATTGGAAATTGAAAATAACAAATGTAATATTTTAATGTGTAAAAAGCATATCTGTAAAATGTTCTTTAAATTAAAAGAGATGAAATGTGAAAGGATAATCATATAATTATATTAATAAAAAATAATGATTGACACGCATAAAATGTCATTCAACTATACGAATGTAATATGAAATGTTATATGATTTATTATTAAGAGCTAAGTAGGTCTCATATCATTATAATTTTATAAAATTTTCATTATCATATAATATGTAAGGTTATTTATTATTATAGCAGTTAAAAATACCCAAAATATGAAATTGCAAAGTCTAACTTTATAAGTTTCATAAAACTATTACTTATAAATTATAATTTCACAAATATACAGGGTCATTAAAAAAAGATGGACCAAACTACGAGGTGGTAGTATACAAAAAACGAATCATTTTTCGCCATAGTTTATCGGGTGAGAAATGAAGCGTAATGGCATAACAGGTCGCTTACTCGTTGGAAAAGTGCCATTTTGGTTGTTATATTCTGGTTGAAGAAAATAAGTTTGCAAATTTCATCTGGAAGAAGAATACTTATGGAAATTTTCTTAACACCGAAAGTACGGCCTTATCAGTTTGCAGCAGTTATTCGCAATTCCAACTTTTCAAAATTTGTCGTGTCTTGAATTATTTTTATCGAGATATCTCAAGAGTCTCGTTTATGACACTCTCCTTCAATCTAGAGAGGAACTCGTGGCCTGAATTCCGGCCGTTGCTGCCGAAGTGCGCGACATATCTGGTCTGTTCGAGAGAATTCGCCAATCCCTCCATCGCCAGTGTTAGACGTACCTTTAGGTTGGCGGTCACTCTTTTGAGCCTTTACTATAGTTATTGTTCATCAAATATCATTTTATAACTTCGAAGTCACTATTGTGTTTTCACCTCACCTCACCTGATCAGTTTCACCATTATTGGCACACTGGCGTTTTTACGTTCCATTTCCAACCCGGTAAACTATGACGAATAATGCTTGGTTTAGTGTATACTACCACCTAGTAAAGTTTGGCCTATCTTTTTTTAATCACCCAGTATTTAACTAATGGATCGAACTATAATAAATGGCAAAAGTTTCAGAGATAAAAAGCTTTGATTTATTGATAAAATTTCCTCAAAATGTAATTAATCAGTTTTCTCAAATTATCTGTTAAATAGAAAGCGTCTGGTGTAGGATAATTTATTTTAATAATAAAGAAAATTAGTTTTGGTATTGAAAGAATATATATTCATTAATTTTTGAAATTACGAATATTATTTAATACCACCATATTTGAAACAAGAAAGCACACTGCGTTCTAAATGTTACTGCTAATATGCGCAAAATCTGTTTTCCTGATTTTAAGGTTACTAAAGCGGATGCAAAATTTAACTGATCTTAAACCAAAAATTTCATGCGGGATCAAACCTCCTATTAAATTTTGACAGATGCAGATGTGTTAACACATGAAATAAGTGACAACTTTGGTAAAACAACACTAACATGGCTGCTTTTGGTAGTTTCTGAAATATCGCGCAGTGAAGTCGGAAGTGTGGTTTCATCGAGTTTCAGAAATTTGTCATAGAAAGTATTTTTGAGCATTCGTGATTGTGTTAGTTCAGTTCAAATTTGTAAGTTGTCGGAAAGAGCTGAGTGAATATTTAATGAATTGTAAATATTTCGAAATTTTTCAGAATATGGTTTTCATGTCTGTAAAATTTTTGGGTATTTAATTAATGTTTCATTGGATTTAACCATTGTTTTGAATGATTGCTAAAACGTAAGCATGTGTATTTAATTATCACTTTTAACGTTTTTTGGTGCTTATATTAAAACTGAAATTATTCCGATCTTCGAGATTGCTCATGAATATTAATATTACATTTAATCAGTTTTCGGGATTCTTCAAAACAATATAGTTGTGACAGTTCTACTTGCATTTCTTTTAGTTTAAATTAATCTTCTTGACTGGCAACAGTAAGTTCACTTATAACACAATTTTTATTTGAAAATTTAGGAAGCACTGATTAAGCCATTAACTTAGATTTAGTTCCACTGTATGTGTACAAATCTGTGAGACCATATTTTGAGTAAGATTTAGCGGATACAGTTTTATGTTCAATATTTAAGATGTCTGTGATCTTTTACAATAGCAGCAGACGTAACGACGCCAGTATTTACAACAGTTTGACCTGAGAGGTCAATTAGGCCATATGCCTAAGAGGCAACATATAGCCACGAGAGTGATTAAAAACGTTGACCAATTCTGGAAGATGTCTGATCGCATTGCCCTAAGGTTGGCCAATCAGAGCGACAAGGGGCGTTACAGATCGCAGGTAAAAGAGGCGGCAACAAAAGGTTCTAGGTGATATTGAGAACTTCTACTACGAGAGATTTCACGATGACTTCGACGGCAAAATTCGGCGGCGATTTTTCATAAAGAGATGCAGTAGAGAAGTATTGCACAAGTTTTGCAAACAGAGTGTTCCGTAGAGATTCCACAGAAATGTCCAATGTCCTGATATACAGAACGTCAACCGTAGATGCCAGATCAAATGCAGTACAATTAGCAGTACCACACCCTGAGTTGGTACCAGTACAAAATACTCTGATGTAAGAGTTGAGATCAATGTCCAAAGATAGGCTTCTAGGTATGAGTTCCTCAATTATTTTTGAAGGTCATTAGTGCATTTTAGGTAGTTTTAATTAACTGGTCTCACATTTGCTCTCTCCGTCGCAATTAATATGAACAATTGTTGTAATTTATTTAATAAGTATTCTATGTTGTTAATAAATCATTTTATTTTAAAGTTAAAATGGTGCAATTAATTGTAGTATTATGTTAATAAATCCAGGACTCGCACTAAAGATTAATAAAGTGGGTTTAAGCTGCACACAATGCAATGTGTTTAATGTTTAATGTTATAAAGGTTCACGATTTACGATAATTCGGCAATAATTACGAATAATTCAATAAATAGAAAATCCAACTTCATCTTATGTTTTCGTTTGAGCACCACAAAACCAACTTTTGTTCGACCCACCAAATTTATATCCATCGTAGAGTTCTACATATTTTGGGAACATAATTATTTTCATGCATACATATTTCACTCCGTGATCGACAAGTAAAAACACTTTCTGGAAATCATAAAAATAAACTTGCCCAACAAAATTAAGCACAAAATAATAAACAATGCAGCATACAGCTGTTTCTGAAATATATACAACTGTATTGCGTCTATTTAACTTCAGGTTTGCTTGTCTGACTAACATTGAAGATGGCGGATCTAATATATATTTGAAACAGCTATAAGATGCATTTCTTTTATTTTAGTTCTTAATTTTGCTCTTGCTTACTCAGTGATACTTATTTTTCGAAGGGAATTTTAAACCATTTAGCAGTTAAAGAATTTTTTTTTATTAAAATTGTATTTGGTGTAAAATTTGCAGTTTCATGAATAAAAATAAATGCTGCACCAAATTTTTAAATAAATTTTAATGTTAAGACAGATGAAAATGTGAATCGTGAGAAGACATTGTATTGTAAAATCATCAATTTGTTTTTATAACTTCATTTAAATATTTTTTAATAAATATAATTTTAGTTGAATTATAAATATAAACTTTACTGCATTCAAAACGATTGTATAAAATATAAGTTATCTTTTTTAACACTTTACAACAAAGTTGAAAAGTGTTTATGACTTTGTTCATTCTGTCTGTCTGTCTGTCTGTCTGTCTGTCTGTCTGTCTGTCTGTCCGTTAGCACGATAACTGCCGTAAAAATGACTTAATCAAAATGAAATTTTAGTATGTTGTTCAGACGGTCTGTAGGACCTATGGGAATATAAATGAATAATATCACACAATTAGTTTTGGATTGAACCCGGGTTGAAAAAATGAAATACATTGAGCCCTATGGGACCTAATTTTTCTAACATTTTTTAAGCGGATTTAAAATTCACAAATTGCTTCGAAAATTTTAGGTAATAGTCAAATTGTTCCATAAAATATATAAAAAAAAATTCAGCTAAATATATTCAGTAGTTTTTTAAATAAAAATTAAAATAATAATTACACATCTTATATGAAACGATCACGTGACCATGATATGAAACGATCACATGACCCACTTCAAAATGATATATGGCATCCATCTTGTTTCAAATTCGTGATTTTTTAAAGTTCTTTTTAATTCATATTGAATGTTGTATCCATCCTAAAACTACTTTATTTCTGCTTAAATTCTGTGCATCTACATAGTAAAACAACACAATGACAATATATTTGAGTTTAAATTCTCATTCAAATTTGATTATTTCTATAACTAAGCCTATTTTTCACCTATGTAAAATGTAAACAGCAAAATATGTAGAATGAGTTGTATTAGAATTACTGTATTTCTTTAACACAAAATAATTCAGTCCATGGAGTCTGCATGGCTGATATGAATGAAATATTAATTGATTTTATAAACAGAAGGACGATTTTTTTCGATGAAGTTTTAAGCATAAAGTTTATGAATTGTAGCTCCATGGTCTTAATTTTTAAATAAAATAAATTATTATAGTATTGTGATGAATGAAATGGAGAAAGTTATGAATGAAATCCTGCTTTTCTAGAGAAATCCAGGCGTGTTATTTTTTCTATGACGTCATTTGAATTAATTTCAGTTGTTTTCGATGAAGTTTTCAAATATAATAAATTATCGTAGTATTATGATAGATTTAAAAATATTACCGTGGAATGTATTGCATTTTAGAAATATTTAAACCACGCAATTTATATTTCAATGCCGTCATTTGAATGAAGTTCATTTTTTTCAATGAAGGTTTAAGTTTTCAAATATAATAAATCAATGTAGGATTGTGATAAGTTTTAAAATATTACCGAGGAATGTATTGCATTTTCGACTTTTTTAAATAAAATTGCATTGAAGTTGGAAAGTGTTTCATAATCAATGCTTTAAGCATGATTGATCTTTCTTGTTTTAAATGAAACTTGTCACTTAATCAGTGGTGATACCGAAGTTTTTTAAAACAATCAAAAGTAGAATCACAGTATGGAAAGAAATTCGCAGGCTAGATATGTCATGTGCTTTTAAAAACGTTTTTTTTTTCAAATAATAAGAAAATGTAATGTTGGTATCTAAAAACGGTTCATTAGTTACAAGTAATAATTTTTATTCTTAATTAAGTAAAAATAAAAAACACATTATTTTGTATTCTTTGTTTTTATAATCTTCAATAATTTCTTTCTGTGAATGACATTAAATGAGAAATGAAAGACATTTCTGTCAAATTTTCGTTAATTAGCTTTTGCTGGGAATTTTATTCCAGTAGTGTAAACATTTTGCTTTGTAATCATATGTAAGGATTACTGAGGATATATTTTATACATCAGATGTCAAACAATTTTAAGAATTTTATTTTCTAAAAATATTTAATTTATCACTGTTAATAGTGAGCTAACTCATTTTTAGGAAAATTTGGAATCATCCCTAATAATGTTAATAATGTTTAACATAATTGCAGATCCGATTTTGGCAGTAACATTAAGTAGTGACATTAAGAAGTAACATTAAGTAGCAACTTTATGTAGTGAAATCTGTAAAGTAAAATTTTTGCTTGGAAACTGTTTAAAATTCTCTTATTATTCTGTGTCCTTCCTCCTAGGTTTCTCTATATTTTTTAAAGTTTTTATGTAGCTTTACACGCCTAATGTGTGGGTGTCTGACGGTTACAACCTTTTTTATGGCGCTTTTAACATACGTTTCTACGTCCTACAGAGCTGACATTTGGTGCACATCTTAGTCTAATAGAACATTTTGATGTAATACAATTATCCAATATCGTCGAAAAATAGAACGAACATCATTTTCGAAATGGCTCGTAATAATTCTATTGTTGTAAGACAGTTAAAAAGATTTAGTATTCAGCTTCACTTCTATAAATATATAAGCCTCTAAAGAGAAAAATTTTAACACGGGATAATGTAAAAGGACACATTTTCTAATTAATGGTGATTTCTTATGATTTGCCTTCATTGAAACTATTTATGCGCAATTATGAATAAAAGTTTTAACCCCCCCAAAAGAAGTTTTATATTTACTTGTTTGAATTATCGACTGACAACAATTGCCCTTCCAGTGTCAAATGAAACATCTATGTTTGATAGACGATTTCTCGTCTTTGTTGGCACTGGTGATCTGCCTCATTCAATCTGATGAAGAAAGCACCCTTGTGCTTTGAATCCGGTTGACCCTTTATTCACCTATTAAATGTTATTTGAATGTTCTCAGATTTCTGCAGACAGCGGTCAATATTTATGTTAAGTACATTATATTATTCAAGTGTTTTCAAATTCCTTTCATAACAATCACAGTGACTTTTGGATTCTGATTACTTCATCAAAATCATAATTGCTTTAATCGTTCCCTATTAATGCAAAAACACCGAAACGACTTTAACTGTTAAATTCCTTGCTATTAATAGTATAAATAGAGCTTTGAGTAAAATTGAAATGAAATATATATTTGATTATGCCCCTTAAAAAATTAAAAATAAATAAATACACATGTTCGATATTTAGTATAGCTGAGTATAGAAGGGCAGATTGATATCAATACTACATATTAATATCAATAAATGATTACTACGATTATAAAGCATCATTAAAGCTATGAATTATAAAACATTGACGAATAATACAGCATAGAGATAAACTATATAAATATGTAAAACATAAATTTTGCATAATGCTTGTTCTAATTAAGGTAATTGAAAACGCAATGTATCTATATCTAAATATAAATCTCTATGCTGATACAGACACATATGTAAGCACACGTACTGTTTTAATGTTTTCGTGTCTTGATAGATATCGCCAAAAATCAATCCAAAGGGTTCAAAAACTGTACGTGAGGTGTAAAAATATTAATATCCGACAAAATTGCGAATATAAAATTTTCAGTAAAAACATATTTCTCCACCGAAAACTCAGAAAATCATAACAATTATCAACGGAATAAGGCAATGAAATACACATAAAAGATGCATAGTGCATATTTAATTTAATTAAGGAATTTGTAATGATTCCCAGAGTACACATATTTCTTCGTGATGCCACTAAATTTTCGTAATATGTTTAGAAATTCGTCGGTTTTTAAAACAGTATTTCATTGTAAACATGGACAACATATAGAAGGAATCAGCGACCATCTAGGTACTACAAATTGGAGTTGAATTCGGAGCAATAAAACTCAAGCTTCCTCCACAATTGGACAGACCCATTGTCTCCAAAAATAGACGGATATAATATATCCCTCAAAATTACGACGCTACAATAAATTAGCTGTGTTCTACATAAATCATGTGATACAAGGAGGCACCAGATTTAGCACATTTAACAGATTTTCATTGAGAGCAAGTACAGCCCCAAAATACCACCAAACCAATTCTGCGATAAATACAGCAGTGCGAAATCGGAGTTTTGAAAAATATCTTTAGGCTAGAAAAGAGAGTGTGGGATTTCACAGTGTATTCCTGTGACGAAGCTGGGGGAACAACAAGAAAAACATTGCATGGACAATTTCGGCCTGTTTTTTTATTTTGTTATTCGATTCGAAATGTTTCAAAACTTACAACGGTATAAAAATTTTTATTCTGCGAGCTGTATTTCATGTTTTATTGCCAGTCAAATTTCGCCTTTCTGACTGTGGCGGGAAAACGGTCCATTTTGGGGCGTACGGAAAGTGACATCACAAGGTTCTTCCGAGGCTCCCGTTATTGGAGAATTGATGCATAAATTTGGTAATATTCGGAAAGTTCCGATAATTATAATTGTTTCTTCAGTCCCAAACTTCCGAATAGTTATAAGTATTGTATCGCTCCAATGTGCCCGACTGCCAGTTTTACATCCTCAGATAAAATATTTATATCTGTGCCAAAAAGTGTTTTTCGGGAAAAATTATGTGAAGCGCAGGAAGTCAGATTGTAAAAGAAATTCACCACTGTCATTAAAGAGTGTTCGTTACGTTTGCTATTAAATTTGTATGGTTTTAGTAAAATACTTTTTTAGTTAATACTATGAATGCAGAACATGAGAACGGAGAGAGTAAATAACAATAAAATAACTCACTGACTTCGGTTTAAACAGTCATAACTATTAAACAACTAATTCGTGTGCTACAGTTAATTTTCAACAAAGTTGTGAGTAATAATACGAATTTTGCTATCTATCAGAATCAGAACAATAGTAATTTGAAGATACAAAGTATATTAATTACTATATAATATAAATATAAAAAAAAGTATAGCTCATATTAAATTATAACTTTAATTATGAAAGGAATTACACATAAAATAATTAAATTTCATCAAATTCAATTGAATTTTCTACATCAGAGCACATATTTTGTTTTTTCAACATTGTATAGCAATAAACAAGTTTTGAAATACTATCTATTCCCAACCTGTTTCGAATTTTTGAATGCAGAAATGACAAATTTGAGAATATTCTCTCTATTGCAGCACGCAAGTAACTTGCAAAAGTCTTTAGAAATATCACATGCTCCTGCTATACTTCTCCACCATTTATTAGCAATAACAGTCTTAATCACTTTATCTTTTTTTATAGAAAAAGAATTGTAGGAATTTTAAAAGATTACTTCTATAAATTATTCATAAAAGTTATACCTAGAGATTCAAATAAGGATAAAATGAAGATTGATTTTCACAACTTCTTATTAATCAATTAATATTTCATTATGTTTTATCATTTTAATTAATAAAATTAATATTAATGAAATAACTAACTAAAATTCTGATTTGAGTCTCAATTATATTATGTACAAAATTATATTGTTTTTTGTACATTTTTTTAAATCCAGCCATTTTTCCAGTTTTTGCCGGTTTTTACCAAGTTTTTGTCATTGTCCTGGCAAAAATACAATTTTGCTGGTAAAATGACCAACCCTAGGAGTAATTAAGGACACTGAGCTGCAGCAATTGTGATATTTTAAATATTGCACTGTTCCCAGCTATTGGAAAATCCAGGTTAAAAACTAAGCAGCTATCGAAATTAGAATCACTCGATCCAATATCCAATTAAATACACTAGCAAGACTTTAGAGGAGCTACAAATTCTTGCTCATTGTTCATAGCTAGCGCTTTTAGTTTTTGAGATATAAGCATTAAAAACTTGTAAAATGAAAAAAATTTAAACTTCTTCAACTTGTCAAGACGATTACTCGAAAACTAAGTCAGTAAGGTTCAATATATTAGCTTTATTTTGTCAAAAAGTAGATTCAGAAACTAAATTTACTAATATATATTTTTGTCGATTACTATTTATATTTATATTTTGAAGTTTGAGTGAAAGTAGGAAGAATTAAAAAATCACTTGCTTGGTTAGACGTTTTAAGTGTTTTCTAAAAAAGTTCCAAAGTATTAAAATTATTTCATATATTCATAATCTGGACCAACGAAACAAGAAAATAATATATACATTTTTATCGATCACGTTCGGAGAAATTGGCGTCCAAAGTGTTTGTATTTTTCATAATGCTCCGATTTCCACCATAGATACCTTAAACGCAAATGCAATTCACATATAAAAATTATTATTATTATCATTATTATTATAAGCATTCAAGAAAAGGGTATCAAGTTTACATCTCGAGTTTCAGCTGTCACGAAATATTTATTATTTCTGAAAGAGAGCGCCATCACAGTAAAATAAATCTTAGGCAAATTGTCTGATTGCCCTTTAACAAAACCAGAATCCATGTTTACAATAAAATAAAATAAGGAACAAATAATTTAAACTCAAGCAGACCAAGAACAAATGGGTAAAATATTTATAAACAAATTGTAAACAAAATTAAACGCCAACTACTTGCAAATATCTCAGTAGAAACAGCACATTGTAGAATGTTGCATCACAGGTCGAACTGGCTTTGTGACGTCACAGCCGATCACGGGCCGTTTTGTGGTTGAGTAGATTTTCCTCTTTTTCATTTCTTGATATTTAAATAAATAATTATTTTAAGAGATTTTAGCTTGGATATTTGAAATCATAAAAACATTCTCTATAAATATCAATTGGTTTTTAAGATCTTTTAAAAAAATCGGAATTGTCCATTAGATACCACATTTGTGGTTCTGCATATTATAGTTTTCTCAAGTAAGGTTCCCGAAAATGGTCTCCCAATACATATATTGATTTTTTAGAATGTTTAAATAAAAATTCTGTAAATTAAAGGCATAAGAAATAACTCTATATTCATTTGCTGAAACTACAACCCCTATTTTAAAATTATAATTATTTTTTGAGAGCGTCAAAAATTGCTATGTTTGTAAAACGTAATCTAAAGAAAACTGCTATAAAAATGTCATTTTGTCATGTTTAAAATATCCGACAGCTTAAAGTAGTATATTATCTTCCAAATGAATTCAATTACTGGCGCTTATGTATATGGGCCGATTGAGTAATTAGTAACATATACAGTTCGTAAATCGTACCATAATAATATCAGAGTATGCAGTTACGATATTATATTGTCTAATTCTGCACAAATCATTCCAATGGATTATTATACGATTTAGATCATATATATTAACAAATGCCAATTGTATGCATGACTTAATGACACAACAGATTAGTATATGCAGCTTCAATTGGATTTTGATAATTACATACATAGTAATTGCAAGGTATAGTATATTAAAAAAACATCTAAATTAAAATATGTATTATAACTTTTAAACGGTATTCTCTTTCTAATAATCGCTGTATACACCAGATAAACAGATTATGCTTACATGAAAAACTGATATTAAATGTATAGAACTTGTAAAGGCTTAAAATCAAAACGTTGTGTTAAAATAGTTTTGCGATTATAAACAAACTTTTGCAACTCAGAATAGCATAAAAGGAGAACAGCAAAAATTTATATTTGATGAAACTTGATTGACTACATGAAAATGAAAAGCAGATATTAAATATATAAAACTCGTAAATGTTTAAAATCAAAACGTTGTGCTAAAACAGTTTTGCGATTGTAAACAAACTTTTGCTATTCAGAAAAGCATAAAGTGCGAAAAGTGAAAATTTATATTTAATAAAAACTTGATTGACTATATGACTGAATAACCATCTACTTGCTAGAAAATCTTAGTATCATGTTCTTTATGAAGATACCAGCATTTAAGGGGCGTTCTATTGCTTTCTAGTGCTTTTAAGATTTTTCTGTACAACTCAATAACCTCTAGCCTCTTACTGGGTAAAAGTAGTATCATGTTTCCTATGAAGGTACCAACATTTCTGAAACCTTTGAACAATTGAAACTTTTAGCAAGTCCTGTAACTGATAGTAAAAGTGTTCAAGGTGTGTAAGGTTAGAAGACAAATTTTTGGACAATAACCAATTGGGTATTTTATTGATAAAATGCTTATTTGTTAGAGTCGGGAATTGTATATTACATTTATAAATACTTTTCTCTATTATTAGTATTGTTGGGAACGCGTAATATTCCATTTCATCTGTAGTCTATTTTCCTCCTCTTCCTTACTATACTTTCGTCAGCTTCGAAGATAGGAGGAGAAAACTCTCGGCGGGCGTTTCCATGACGTAAGCATGACGTGATTCTAGGGTTGCCATGATTTCCATGTTCAAGAAGGGTTTCCAGATATGGCGATTGATAGCCAATTTGTCGACATTTGGCGATTTTCCGAACCTTCCAGAAGCATCTCCAAATAACGATTATTCTAAGTTTTCCAGAAATTTCTATAGAGAGACCATAAAAAGACTCACCACTCCGTTAAACAGTTGACGAGTTGCCAAGTTATGAATTACAGTAACTTGTGGCTTTTATCAATGCTTTGAGAATAGTAGCTGTTATTTTGTGACATTATTTTCGGGAATATTTTGAGAATAAAATCGCTTCTTTTGTGTTATTAGTGGAGCATTTAAGTGCTGTTTGATCTTATATTGATCCTGCTTACTTTGTGCTTGTGAATAAACGTGGTTTAGTTTTTCAGAAATCAGGACTCATTCTTGTATTCTGCGTGCACACGTACGATTCCAGATGAACAGTTGTAGCAATATATTGCAATTAGGATAGAGTTCTTGTCGCGAATCAGTGTATTGACGTCCTATTATATATGCAACAGCATTTGCGAATGACATGCCATTCTCATCTCACATATTTCAGTTTGCATAACAGTAGAGAATATACGATATCTGAAACGATAACGAGAAAATATATTATGTACAGCAATTTTAGGAACCTATTGCAAATGTCTTTCTTTCTTTCATCCCAGACCGTCCAACCTAACCGAAGGTGTAATGTGACTGTTTGGACAACCTACAGAACCACTCAATTTAGATTGGAATTTAGTAGGGATGACGTTATTAGAGACCGTATCCTATCTTCCGCTGGCACTACTCACCCAAATGACCGGATCCTCTGGTTTCACTTGCCCGTACTCAGCATATACAGGGCATAGTTTGGGGGAGCTTGAGGAATCGAATTAGGGTCCTCCGAGTGCGATTTCTGTGCCTTAACCAATGTGCTATCTCTTCCCTATTAAGAATGTCTAAATTGATGAGCAGTTTAAGAAATATATTATGATTTTAATAATAACAAAATTGGTCTCAACAATTTTTAATACAATACCGCTAATACATTTAAAATGCTATAGTGTTGTGTTCTTTCGACGTCATTGGAGGGTCCTGTGTCTTTGACAGGACTGAGAAAAGGGCGTGTAATTAATGCCAGAGGAAGATCATTTTAAACTTTCTTCGTGTGTGCTATCTGTACCATGTTCTAAAAGTCACTGCTAATTCCCCTGAAGCTTCCATTTTGAGACAGATAAAACTTTAATTTAGATAACTAAAGTCTCTTGAAACCGTATAAAGACATTTTAATTTTCCATGGAAGAATGACTTTAAAGAGAACTCTAATTTGTTTCGTGCGAAGTCCTCTGACAGATAAATCCACAGACAATAAAATGTAAATTAAATTACGAATAGTATACATTACATACAATTTCCCTTCTATTTTATGAATTCTTAGAGCGAGAGTAATTTTTATTTAAATGAATGTAGAGAAAGAGTGGGTTAAGTGGCCACTCTAAGAAAAAAATATGTTTTTTAAGATGCTAATTAATTTAATGAAATTTAAAATAACACTATTAACCAATAACATGATTTGTGTAGATTTATATTTTTGCATGAATGTATTTCTTTATAGATTATGAGGCTTATAAGAAGTAAATTAATATAATCTTATGGCCTTTTCCCCCAAAGGGCTAACTACAAACGGCTAAGTGCCTACTATATAAAAAAATAATAAAAACAAATGCATAAAAATTATTTACATAGATTTTAAAATATTATAGCAAATCAAAGGCATGATTCTAGTTCATTATATTTATATAAGCAGTTTAAATTTTCCAATTTTATATATAAAAATGGCACTAAATAGAAAACACCAAAATGTTTTAAGTAAGGACTAAATAAATAAAACATAAATTGGAGCATAAAAATAACAACAAACAATCTGGCAGCTCTTTCTTTGATGCGATTAGTCATATTCATTCTCACAATATTATCCATAGTTCGGGTCGTTTTTCCCCCTGATTGCCAGTGAGACAACAAAAGGCTTAATATATGAAAATTACATTGTTCTAAAAATTAATTTCCATATAATAAAACCTAATTTTCCAATTTTATATATAAAGATGGCACTAAATTGAAAACACCGAAATGTTTTAAGTAAGGACAAAATAAATAAAACGTAAATTGGAGCATAAAAAATAACAACAAAAATCTGACAGTTGTTTCTTTGATGCAATCAGTCATATTCATCCTCATAATATTATCCATAGTTTTGGCCATCTTGTCCACGTGGACACCATTGTGACAACAAAAGGCTTAATATATGAAAATTACATTGTTCTAAATATTTATTTCCATATAATAAAATCTAAACCTGAACAAAAACTAACTTTTGAATGTTACGTCAATACTAAGTGTAAAAACATCACACTTACTGTACATTAGAGTACATAAAACACCTTTTATATGTAAAACTCAAATAAAATAATCTACATGGGTGTACGGCGTTCAGGGTCAGCTTAAAAAAATAACCTCATATAAACTCGTTTACTGATAGGTGGCAGTACATTGAAGATAAAAGTCTAACACACGGCCACTTTACTCAACCCTCCCCTACTTTTAATATTTATGCACTTAATCCTTGTTATAACTCCCCTCTGTAGCATCAAAACTGCAATACTGCAGCATATGAACCCTTCCTTGGCGCAGTTTCAAAATTGCCGCCATATTGACACAAGCTCTTTCTGACTCTCAAAAAATACATTGTTACTAAAAGTTGAGGGAAGAAACAGAATGTAAACACTCACAAAATGCAAAATTATGGAAATTCAAACTTAAATACAATAAATATATAACGAATTCAGATCACTTCACGAATAGTGCAATATTACAAAATTTTAATATATTTTTCAAGAGATTAAACTATAAAATAGTTTGCGTTATGATAGTATGCATTCTAAAATGTTTTGTTTACTCATCAATAGTTTAAGTTTTGAAAACTTTTTTAGCGCTTCAAAAATTTAAATTTCAAAAAATATCCTCCTCCTTTTCATTAAGTTAAATTCTACAATTTTCTATAATATAAACAAAAACAACCTTTGTTCACTTTGCAATACTTTTAAATTCAAAACTATTTTATTCATTACTGAGAATAAATAGTTCGTGCATGGGCAAAAGATGATATGACTAGGAAGACCTTGTTTCTACCTTGACCTATATTCAGGAAGACCTTGTTTTTGAGTAGGTTAAACAATTGTCGTCACAAGCTCATAGTGAATTGACAGAACATTATATTTTGAGTATAAATATTTGAAGGTCAATTTATATCACAAATACTCTAAATCTTAAATAGAAGTTCCATTGTATATAAAATTAATCTCTTTTAAGACGGTACTACTTAAAAACTTAAGTATCTGAGGACCCGAACTTTGAACGGGATGGAGTTATTTTAAGTTATAGTTACTTTAAATGCCGATTTTCTAAAACATTACAAGTCGCGATGCAAAGTAAACCATTTGAATATAGATTACGAAAACCAACAGTATGGGTTATAAATGTATGTTTTCTTTGTGTTTGATTTTGACCAATGAGTAATATTCCTATAAAATATCATGTCTTTAGCTTGAGCAATTCTAAAAATTCAGTGATAATGTAATACCACCTTTTCAACCCCCTAAATGTATTTTACAAAAGTATAGATTCTTATTGCTTACAAATCCCCCTTGAAGAACATTTGTGAAAAATTTCCAATTTTTGGATCGAGTTATTATTGGAATACGTTAAACATGTCCATCGGCCATTCCCTTGTGTCTCCGTCAAAGACAGAATATAAAAAAACACATGTCTGACATTTTCTTATCAGCTATGAAGGACTTCTCAGAAAACAAAATTCACTTTACTAGCTTGAGGAACATTTGTGAAAAAATTCCAATTTTTGGATCGAGTTATTATTGGAATACGTTAAACATGTCCATCGGCCATTCCCTTGTGTCTCCGTCAAAGACGAAATATAAAAAAACACATGTCTGATCTTTTCTTATCAGCTATGAAGGACTTCTCCGAAAACAAAATTCACTTTCCTAGCTAAAATACTTAGAGATACTACGATTATGCACTTAAATTTTGCTAACCCATATCCCCCTCCATTATAGTTATTCCATATTCTTACGTAGAGTGGTCTACCAACGCAGAGTTGCAGATACACGATTATCATGCCCCTATTCTAATATACCTTTTAGCACTTTTTAGCGTTAGATTACGGAAATATCCTTTCTGAGTGTCCTCACGGCAAACTTTTCAGTAAAAATTCCAGTTCCTTGCTTAGGCAGTTGAATTACAGTGATCAGTTAGTTTGTCGATGAGTAAATAGAATGCACGTTATTGTATAGAGCACTGTTTCCCAAATAGTGCGCCGCGGTGCACTGGTGCGCCGGGAAGTATAGTTGGGTGCGCCGCGAAAGAATTAAAATTATATTAAAAATGAGTAAAATATGAAATAAAACTCTTAATATAAATCATTAATATTAAAATAATATAAATGGTGGTGTAATTAGTTTCTTTTCACTTGCCACTTTGTGAATTTTGGCTCGTTTTCCTCTTGGATGTTTCATTATTTTTCATCAGACGGAGAAATGCTTCGGGAAGGCAGAGTTACCGGGAGTGTTTCCATGGAATAAAAGCGCTTTAACCGGGAACGGGGGGTCACAATCCCCTCCGGCCTTTTTACTACCGTTCCTGTATGTACTCTCTAAACTCCCCCCCCTTTCCACGCCCTCCTCTTTTCAATCATTTTCAACGATTTTTTAACTTATTTCGGCTTATATTGAAAGTGCGGCATTGCGCCTTACAATACATTGCTTTTATGTCTTGGTTTACTTGTTCATATGTTTTTAAAATATTTTATATTGTATATATATATATATATATATATATATATATATATATATATATATATATATATATATATATATATATATATATATATATTAAAATATTTTATATTGTATATATATATATATATATATATATATATATAATTAGTGCGCCGAAAAATTTTCATTTGTTGTAAGGTGCGCCGCGAGTTAAAAAATTTGGGAAACACTGGTATAGAGTATCAACGGAAATCATGTATCAGGTAAATAAATGACGTATTAGAGTTATCGTATATGTTTAGATGCAAGTTTATAAGAAACTCCTAAGGTTCTACATATTGAGATAAATTTTTGGGGAGGGGGGGCTGACCCGAGTTTTAAGGGGATACGGGGGGCTATCTCCATTCCTGTTAGAGATAATGAAAGCAATAAAACAGATATAGTTAGGGATAATGAAGGCAACACCACAGTTAAGGGACTTTGCAAAATTAATTAGTACACTGTGCTTTTGTCAAATCTTAAGAAAATAAAAAGGAAACCTGAAAACAAATATATGAAATATCTTTCTCTCCCTCCTAAAATCAAACATTTAGGGACTGCAGTAGAATAAAATTGATTTTATTATGCAAACACTTCCATTTCAGCCACGAATAATCATGATTTTACAAGTGTAATTAAATATTTTAACGTGTTTTCACATGTATTTACGTTTGCACATTTACATGTAGGTAAATAAATTCGTCTATTTTAAAATCGTTATGTAGAGAGATTATTCTCATATTTTACGCTGGGACAAAGATGTTTTGTTCTAATTTTGAAACGTTCTAAAATGTTGTAATTTCACGACGAGACTGGGTGTCTCGCCCATGAAGCTTGAAGCATCTATTTCCCCAGTCGGTAACAATTTTGTAATAGACTTTTTCCTTATACATAACAGGAAGCGAGCTAACTGGCTAAAATTGAAGATCATCTACCGGAAATCTGTATCAGTGTGTAGCAACATTGAACTTTTCCATACACCTGAATAAAATATATACAATGACTCCAATACTTCTCGCGTTTTTGCTTGATCCATGATTCCCCTTGACACCTCACCCTATATATATATATATATATATATATATATATATATATGGATAAACAAAATAAGTAACAAATAATGTGTCTGAATATACATAATGTAAGAAATAAAATCCGATCTTCACTTTTGCTGAGTGCAATGTTGCATTTCAAAATATTTTTGACTCGGGAATTCTCAATGCCCATTGTGACATCTCGAATTGAGAAAATGCGAATAAAAATGCATTTTCTTCACAGTTGTCTGAACGATGTGAATCTATTTTCGTTGACTGTTTTTAAAATGACAGCTCTTTTTATGGTAAATATGATAGATGGGGTCTAAAATTCTTTCATGAAGCATACATAAACTACTAATAACAACATTGAAATGTAAATTCAAATGTATTTTCCATAGTCTAACAACACTGGATATTATTTCATGGGATGCAAAAATCTGGTTAATGGGACTTTTGTGTAACATTAAAGGAAATGTTTCATTTCAAGCAATTCGATATGGAATAGAGTCAATGTTTGTTTTTTAATACAACTGCTTTAAATATGTAACAAATTGCTGAGCTGTAAATATATCCCCTGGCGTTTGCCCAAAGTGGTAAACGACATGGCATTACACGAAGATTGTATGAGAATACATTTTTAACATGACTGGTTACTTCTATTTTAAAACTCTTATTTCACATTCTTGTTAAATCTGGGTTCATTATAAATGTAGTAAAGTGTATTTCTAGGATATGTTAAACATGTTTCATAAGATACATAATACATAGGGAAGATAAAGAATGCTCAAAAATCTCCAGTAAAGAATATTTCGGCACTTCTAAAACGTTGTAGAGTCCACTATGATGATAGGAGATTGCAATATCATCCCATTAGCTCAAGAATAGAGCATTGGCTGGCCAGTTCAGTGACCTAAGATTCGATTCTCTGTTGGTGCAGTAAGGCTCTTTACAATGGCGTTCTAACAAATCAACTCTGTAGGTTAGTGCAAAGATGTAAGAGGTCTGACAGTGACCCTAGTAAGAATTATAGGAAATCAGTGGACTCTGGAAGATTGTGCGCCGATTGCAAAATGAGATGATGACGACCCGGCAGGATACTAACCTGGTTAAAAATATTAGTAGCAGAAGGCTAACCTGAGATAAAATTGCAGAAGGTAATTAATCAGTTGTCAGTTGCCCGGAAATATGACTTTAGAGGGTGGGTAGTACAGAGTCCACTTTGACAGTAAAGGCTTGCAATCTCGTCCCAGTAGCTCAACTGGGTAGAGCGTTGACTGTCCAATTCGGGGATTCAGGTTTCGATTCCCAATTGGGGCAGCAAGGCTCTTTACAAGGTTTAGGAGATAAAAATAATTTTTGAAGACGGTTTATCTTTAAGAAATATAATTTACAGTGGGTATAATTGTAAAGTCAGTGCAGAGCGAAAGAAAACCTTGAGAAGGGTTAATTTCCCTCTCACCAATTTAGTGTTAAGAGCGACCAGCTATTAGAAACTGTAACTCTCTAGGTTGGGTTTATATTGAAAAAAAAAACAGTGAACTTAATACGAGAAAACTTAATACTCATGAAAACAGTACATGTAATAAGAGAACGCAGACCAATTAGTTTAATTTATTATCAGTAATGCTCGTTATATAAGATGTAACAATACAATATCTCCATTTTCATTTAAGGGTGTATCACTAACAAAGATTCTAAATAAGATATCCGACCGATTTGATCTGTACGCAAATACCTCCCATCCTCATCTGTCATGCAATAATAATATTCGTTTCATAACCCAATGAAGTATTCCGACTATTCACGATGCTAAGTTACTGCAATAATTCAGATTGAACATTCACTTATCAACGTAAAGACGACATGGAAGAGTCCCGGTACTTTAACTTCTCCAGAAAATTTAGGTATATTGTTGTTTTGAAGTCACTTCTGTGCAGCTATCACTGAGCTCTGATAAACAACAGCTTAAATTCTCAAGTTTGGGGGAAACAAAATAATCCCCATCTGTTCTACTGGAAACAAGCTTAAAATATTCCAAGGATTAAGATGTTAATATGCCAAATCGCGAAGTTTTCAGAAAGTACTTTTCGAAAAGTGCATTTACACTGAGTCTGTTATTTAAATTTATTGTATTTTACATCATTGCATTTTTTAAAATTATGACACTAACTTCTAGTAATTGTCAATGTAGACCTAGGACAATATTTTAACTTTGAAGACAGGAAACTCTGGTAATGGATTAATTGGTTGAAATTTTAGTGATCAAGTTGAAGATACATCAGACGAAAAAGTCACTATAATAGACATTGTGTTTCTGAAGGGCGTGGCTGCACATCCTCCAATTATGGATAGGGCAAGAGAAATCTTGCATTAAAAAATAATTAATTGAAAAAAAAGGCCTTCCCCATTAATTAGTAAATTAATAACATCAATGCATTAATAGAAGGTTAGTAACTATTCTTATTTCAAAATCATTCATTAGTGTCATTACGATATTTAATCAATTTAGTAAATTTCGGGAGAATGCTATGATGACATTAGATTCAATAAATTTTGTTACCTTAACTTAATGCTTCACAGTAATGTTACGAATATATTTTACCCCATTGTTGATGTGGTCCTCTCGCACAGTCAATAACGTAACCCGTGCTTAAACATAACGGAACCTTGTCTGCACATACTGATTGATGTAATTGGAATTTTCTCTCGTATGGAGTATACTGTTTACATTACTGCTGGTTCACTACTGCTTATTTTCACTGCTTATTTCTCGGTTCCCTGTATGTTAAGCCGTTGCATAGCTACATTGATTTATAATTGAGTGTTTTTTAAAAATCATATATTTTTAAGCCTTTTTTGAGTATTTGCTCTTGAGCTTTGTATAAATTATAATCTGACTCATAACCCACATTTTTGTATAATTGACAATTTCATGATATGCAAATTTTTCTTGAAAGCATTGAAGTGTATTCAAGCACTTTGGCATCATTTCTAATTGAACGGCCACTGAGGATGGACATGTAAATTGTCCGAAAGCGCTTTGGCTATTACTTTTACGTCTATAGGATGATTTTAAAATGAAATGACTATTGGATCTGTGAGATTTGCCATTGTTGGTAATTTGTAGAGAAATAAGCTCGTTTATTAACACGGTGTCCGTGTAAAATCATTTGAAAGAAAACACACACTTCACACTTCGATTGTTCATCTTGCACTATAAAAATAATTTTCCACCATGTGTAGAATTTTACTCTTTTACATAGACCAATTTCTAGTAAATACGAATAAAAATGCATCTTTTTTCACAAATGTCTGAATGGCTCAAACTATTGCTTCATGTGCAGACAGTTTTCTTTTCGCGACACATAAGATAGGAGAAAAATACAATTCTTTTAGGAAATTTTCATAAACTGGCAGCGATAAAAGTGAAATGCCAAATCAAATGTGTTCCTTACATTTGTTATATTCCGATTACACTGCCTATTGTTGAATGGGACGTAAAATATACATTGAATTTAAAACAAAATGTATTAAAAGGTTTATAAATATATCCAAAAATAACTTAGTGATACATGTACATTTTGTGATACATGTAACGTATATACGAGTACCTAATTTAATATATATTAATAAATTTAATTAAATAATTTAATATATCTTAATAAATTTTATTAAATAATTTAATATATCTTAATAAGTAAATTCATGTATTTGTTGAGTAAATATATTTTATACATATATTTACACAAATTTACCCGCGCTTTGTACGCCCTCAATGTGTCACATACACGCAAATCAAAATTGTTGATATCCAGTTTTAATTGTTATCAACGAAATATTAAATTATCAAATTAAGCATTTATTGTTTTTGCATGGCAAAGAATTGTAAGTTGGTTTTACATCCCTTTGAACTGTCGCCCGTAATTTGAAATTTTTAAATTTTAGATTTTTTTTCCTTTAGTTTCGAAGATAGATCGAATGACATAAAAATCAAGATTATAGTAGAAGCCATCGATAATTTAAAAAAAATATCACACTCTCACTCACTCAATACATATTATTTTATTTATATATACCAAGTAACATTTGATATGTTGCACTTTGTATTGATTATACCAAAAAACTAGGTACTAGCAATTTATAGGATTGAATTTTTGCTTTCTTTAGAGCAGCAAAATTTTTTAACATATCATCGTAATCTAGAGACATTAACAAAGGATTCGCAGTCTTTAATATTTTGACATAATTGATTCTATTCTCTTTCATTTTTGAGCGAAAATGGTATTTAATTCGCCATAGACGAGGAAAGATCAGTTCTTATAGTACTTTATAACCGTAATTCAAACATACATATTTTATACTTTCTAAAATTAATACAAAAAATAATTTTTAACATATAATGTATTGTTTAATTTATCTGTTACTTCTTCAACTAAAAAATTTACACACAATTTTGCTTCAAATTTGTTGCTATATTATAGATCCTTCTGAATTTACTGATGATTTCTTCCATGCATCTGTAAATTCCTGTACCAGCTAACTGTACGTAGGTTATATGACTTTCTCTTATGTAAGCTATATGGTATTTATCATATCTTTATTTCAAGCTGAAATACGTTTTCTGTAAATTCATCTATTATGCTCCCCTAATGTTGCATTTTTTTTTCTTATTTCCACATTTGTAATGACATTTTAATTCATGACTAGCAACTTTCAGACACTAGTTTAAGCTGTGTTTTGTGTACTACAACCCAGCGTTGCGAAATTAATGATTTTAGGGCTATATTTAATTATTTATAGTATTTACTACTCAAAAATAGCTGGATCTTGTAAATGGCTAATTTTGCAACACTACTTGTAGAGGTCATCCATAAAAGTTTAAAATTCTAGCCATTCTCTAACCTGCAAGTTCTTCTAATGTTTGCAATATCGAGTAGGACTTAAACAGCAACTTAATAATTAAATTCACATTGTATTTAATTTTAAGTATCATATACGCATATTATAATTTGGAACTTTCAAAACCAACGTGAATTAAATTTGTTCATTTAATAGTGCTTCCTTATAAAATATAAAGGACATATAAAATATATGAACCATTTTATTTATAACCGTCTCTAAAGCAATAAAGTATCTTGAAGAACAACTTGTTAAAAGAATAGCTCCCTCGCCACATATACAACGGCGTGTATCACTGAATTTGATACTTGTATGTCCATCATGGTCCTCATGGGAACAATGCTTTCTCTAAATTCTTTTCGGAATGTATTACTCTAGGTCAGAAGAATGCTTATAAAACAATGCATTAAGAAGCTGTAACAATATTTAAATCGAAAACAATCGGAATATGCGTATACTGTTAAATATTTACAAGTGTTTCCTAGTAGTACATTGTTTTAAAATACAGCCATGTTGTGCGTAATATTATCTGCGATGATAAATTTTGAATCAACCTAGAGTACATATTTTTTAATTTGTTTTATTCTGGATAATAGAAAACACTCAAATATTGTTGGTAAGCAAACAATGTTCTCTTTAAACGTCAATTCTCATTGTATAAAATATGACGTGCCCAGCAATTTTTCTTTCCCTTTACACTGTGGCAAATTTTTATGATATATTTAGAAATCATACGTTATTTTTAATCTTATTTACACCCCGTCTAACTTGGACAAGAAATTTAAAATTTGAAATGTCAAGGAGCTTTATTGGCAAAAAATCATATTATTATACGAGCGATTAAGATCCAAATCAAAATATCAAGGATATGTTATTTACATTAGTAATAATTCAAGTTTAAAAATAGAACGGCATTACAGCAAATACTTCATTATAAGTATTAATTTGTATCGTAGGTAAAAATATCCTCATTCTTCACGATCTTGATTAGGATCTAAATATACTAATTGCTAAGTCACCGCCTGGCTGCCTGCGCCTACCAAGCATTTATAGGCACTTACCGAATAAATAGAGATATGTAATTTGGTACACGAGTCAATCGCTAAATAAAGCTCTCTGGAAAAATCGATTATTATAAAATGTTCAGTAGCAGGGGTGGTCTTGACCAAATTATATAAAAGCATGCTTCCCAATGATATAGAAACTTCAAATTTGGTGTTTTGGTATATAGTTCGAAAGGAAGAAACTGTGCAATTTCAGTTTTTTAAATTTTGTTAGAATATGGGTGCAGCAGATCAAAATGTTCGATTTGCTGAATAAATGAGAAATTCCTCCTTTAATATGTAGGTGCGGAATATGTAGGTGTGGAATTTGGTATATGGGCCAATTATTTAATATGAACCCAAAAAGAAAATAGTTTTCAAAACTGTTTATTTAGAGGGAAGGTGCTCCACACTAAAATATTCGAAATGTTAAATGGTAGAAAAATATATTTCGATGAGGTAGATGCTTTAAATCGTGTGTAAGGTAGATTGTTGGAAAGGAAGAAAGGATGCAATTTAATTTTTCAAATACGTATTTGCTAATTTAAGGGGTGCCGCACATCAAAATGTTCGATTAGTGGATTAACACCATCTTTTAACTGAGATAGGAGTTTTAATTTGATTTGATACACAGATAAATCATATGATTACCCCCCCCCGGAAAAATAGATTTTTTTAAAAACGTTCAGTAAAAGGGGAGTCCTCCACACCACAACGTTCGAAATACGAAATACTAGAAAAAATATTTCACGATGAGACAGAGACTAGATATTTAGTTCAAGGGTAGATCATTTGAATAGAAAAACGTGTATAATTTTACATTTCCAATATTTGTTACTTTAGGGTTTCTGTACACCCAAATGTTCGATTTACAAAATAAATGAAAAAATCCTTTAAGCGAGAAAGAAAGATAGAATCTGACGCCTGGGTGAGCAATTCAATAAGACACATTGCAAGAATATTTTTTCTAAAATTTTAATTTGAAGAGAAGAAGAAACCCGCACCAAAACATTCGTAATATGGACTGTTTTGTAAAAAACACTTGACAGAGCAATATAAACTTTATAAGACCCATACTGTTACCAAAATTAATCATAAATAATAATAATATTTTTGTGTTGCAATATTTTGTATTTTGCCAAATGCCTGTCCTAGAAAAAAAATATTTCATATTTTAGGGGTTGCACACTTCGAAATATTCGATTGGCCGAATTAATAAGAAATACCCTGTTTGAATAAATAGGAACAAAATAATTGTATTGCAATATTTTGTACTCATATTTTAGGTGTTGCGCATCTTGAAATATTCGATTGTCCGTATTAATAAGAAATGCTCTGCTTTAAGTGAAATACATATTGGAAATTGTTCACGGGTAAACGGTTTAAAATAACTATACTATAAAAGTCGAATTATTTAAAAATTCACAATCTTCAGGGTATTCAGTTTGAGACTGTTGATTTTCACCAGGTATCCGACTAATCATTCTTCTATTTTGAAAATGGAGGCTCTTTATGCGTTTAAAACCGCGTTTCTATCCTTTGAAATAATTATGTCCTCACCTATAAACATATATAAACTGCACTTATGAAATTTAGTTATTTACTTTATCTTTCATTAAACTTACACAATATGCTCAACATGGTTTATATACAGCACTCTAACTAACAGTTAACACTCGCAATCTAATTTTAAACGCCGCAATATATTTTAAACAAAAAAATTAAAATGTAAAAGAAAATTAAATAATATATCTTAAAATGTTTAATATAGTCTGAAACGACTGACATACATTGCATTTATATGTCACGTTTCGAAAAATCTAATTACATTTGTTACTTGTTGAAAAAATAGTGTTTCCCTTTTATTGCTGCACGTATGTCCCCGAAGTTAAATAATTATTTCAAATAAACTTGTGAGGATATAATTTAAGGTAAGTTTTGTGAAATAAAATAGAGAAAGTAATTCAACATGATCGTTCCATAAGATATATTTCATAATATCAAGCCACACATATTAATAATGTATTATATGTAAATTACTAATTCATATACTTACAAATTATATAAAAATATGATCATTACATTATATCTATCGTATATAAAATATGCTAAATGATTGTGTTACTATTAAGAACTATAAATTTGTAATGTGTTCATACACCAATTCCTAACCAGAACGAGATATTTATAAAGGAACCTATGGAGTTCACTTCGATCGTAAGAGCTTGCAATTCAGTCCCCGTAGCTCAACGGCAGAGCATCGATTGTCTCGTACAAAGATACGCGGTTCGATTCCCAGATGAGGCTGCAATATTCTTTACAATGTCATTCGAACGAATATACCCTGTAGGTAAATGCTTTGATATTGGGGTTGGAAAGTGACCCTAGTATGATTGATATGGATTCAGTAGACTCTAGGGGTAGAATCAGTAGATTATTGGGCGCCGATTTCAAATAGAGAGCACAATGAACACGCAGGATACTATCATGGATGAAAGCTAATCTAAGGAAAAATAACCGGAGGTGGTCAGTCAGATTCTCAAGTTGTACGTTAATCTGGCATTTAAAAGAAGATATTGCAGAGCTCTCTGCAATGATAAGAGCTTCCCAGTAAATGCGATCCACCCCAGATAGATGCGGTTCATCTCATCTAGATTCCGCCCCAGTAGATGCGGTTCATCACAGATAGATACCATCTCAGATAGATTCGATTCATCTCAGGTAGATTCCATCCCAGATAGATGCGGTTCATCTCAGGTAGATTCCGACCCAGTAGATGCGGTCAAAAGCTATAAGATGTAGACAATTGATAAAGGTAATGGCTCTCTTGAACAAGAAAAAATTTTAGAAACGATAATTGTGTGTAGGTGAGTGTATAAACTGTATTGTTTCTGAAGAAAATTCAGTTATTCAAACGAAATTTTTATTTGATTGCCACACATAGTTTTAATGTAATATGTAAGAACTTCCACCTCTTTATAAAGTAACATATAATAAAATTCAGAATCATTCACGTTCAATAAAATATTTTTATGTATTTAATTTTACTCTGCAAAAATATTAAAAGTTTTCGTAAAACTGGTCTACTAATTTTGAGGTAATTCTTTTGTGTAAGATTACTTTGAATTATTCATTCATATAATAAATAGGGGAGACCGGGATTAGACGACGACGTTAACGAATTTGATTTTTTTTAATTCATGAAACTTATAATACATATTTTTTGCAACATAAATAAATTATTCATGCGTTTCATTATTAATAAAGAAATTATATTGGATAATCTTCCAAATTAAGCCACACAAAAACATGTTTTAACATATTGTAAAAAATTCATCTTGCTCCAGTGCTGGGGCAAGATGACTTTGAATACGGGGCAAGATGACAACTCACAGATTCTGACCTAATAAGACTTTTGAGGTATTTAATGAACGTGCCAAACACTAATAGAGTTTAAAAGTGTGCAATCATTAATGAATTATGTTATTTACAAAAGTCACAGATGAATTTCCTTCCTTCGTATCCAGTACAGTTTTCATGCCACCAAGCTACGCACTGAGAGAAAGCACAGAATCCAGTCTTCGTCGGATTGATCAATATAACGTTCATCACAAGCTGGGCAGTTAATATCCTTGCTCTTTTGATCTGCTCTTACCTCGAAATGCAATTGTTTAATAATTGTCTTCTCATTTCTCTGTGTTTTATTTTTTTCCATTTCATCTTTTGAATGTTGTTTCTCAAGCAACAAATTTCTTATTAGTGAACTTGTTAAAACACTGGGTGACATTTTTCTTATGAAACTTTAATAAAATCTGATTTAATAAAATATGAATGAATAAAATCTTTATCAGTTTGGCAACATTTTCGTCTATTTGGCAACATTTTCTTTCAATTTGGCAACATTTTCTTTCAATTTGGCAACATTTTAAAAGTTGCCAAGATGGCGATATCCAGCAAAATTTATCGCCAAGCATTATGGACGGACGACCGGAGAAATATGTTATTCTCATAATCGAATCTTATATTTTTGCAGATATAATAAATGTTCATGAATAAGTCGTCATTTTTATTTAGCATTATTTTATCCAATTTGGCGACAATTCTATCAGTTTGGCGATATTTGTATCAATTTGGCAACATTTTCTCAATGTGGCGACAATTTCATCAATTTGGCGACAGTTTCATCAATCTGGGGATATTTTCATCAAATTGAGAACATTTAAAAAGCCGCTATATTGGCGATATTTTGCCAAAATTCATCGCCAAATTTTCGCTAGCCGTTATAGACCGAAAAATCTGATGTGGGCAACATATGACTTTCCTTACGTAATCAATGAATTTACTCATTTTAGAGTAAAAATATAATGTATGCGTATTCACAGTGCTCTGTTTTTATCGTTGAATTGTACATTTGGCAATTTTCCAAACTTGTAAAGTTATTTCAAAGTACCCAATTAACTTATATTTCGCGCAACTCTAAATGAACAATTATCAATATTGATAGTATCCTCAATGAGTGACTATATATTAAAATATTTTAATAATTAAATCATCATTAACTCGTCATTTTCATTAATTTAGCGTAATGTTTGCAATTTTGACAATACTTTCGTCAATCTGGAGCGTAATAATGCTAAGTTGGCGATATCTTGCTAGATTGTTTTCCACGTTCGTCAAAATGCATCACCAAGTGTTACAGATAAACGGAGAGAAGAGCATTTCTTATATGTTCGTCTTATGACGGAAATCAGAATTTGCGAAACATTACTTCCCATTTGGCGTCATTTTTACCAATTTGTCGAAGTTTTTGTTACTTTGACAACATTTAAAATAGTCGCCAAGTTGGCGACGCCCCGCTAAATTTCACGCCAAATGTTACGAATGAATAGACGGAGAAATGGGTTATTCTTATAGTCTACCCTTATGTGCTTTCCGAGATATAGAACTTTCATCAGAAAGCTGCCATTCCACTTATTAAGAACCGGTTTCATCAATTTGGCAAATTTCTATTAAGTGGGTGACATTTTCGTCAATTTGACAACTTTTAAACAGTCAGCAAGTTGGAGATATTCTGACAAATTCGTCACCAAAGTTTTACCAAACGTTACATACGGAAAAGTAGGTTATTCTTATAGTATATTCTTATAGTAGATATTCTTTCCAAGATATTGAATTTTTTACAATTAGTCGTCATTTTGATTTATTGAGCCTCATTTTTGTTAATTTGGTAACATTTTAAAAAGGCGTCAAGTTGGCGACATTCTGACAAATTCGTCGCAAAAATTTCGCCAAGTGTTATGGACGGAGAAACAAGTTATTCTTATAGCAGATAAATGACTATTGGCGTTCAAATGCAAAAGTATTACCCAAAATACTTTTTCTCATGCATGGAACGAGCTACGTAGATCCACGAGAATGATGTCACCAAATTTATCGCATGTTATGACATATGAAAAGTAAACATATTTCACAATAGTTATTATTATTTTTTTAATTTATATGATTTTTTGACACATTTATTTGAGAAATGTACCATATCTCAAGAACGGCTCATGGTAGCGTTCTAAAGTTTATGTCAACCGTTTCCTAAGAAGAAATTAAATAAGAAATGTCTATTTACGTAACTTTCGGGTACTAAACGGTTTTGATTTTTTTATGATTTTTTCAAAATTTCATATGAAAATTTAGGGGTGTTCTGAACATTCGATTGCGTTTAGAAAAATAGGCTTTAGGCATTCACAGATTGTAATTTGTGTACCAAATTGCATTCGAATTGCGCCATTCATTCGTGAGAAATCGTATCTACAGACTCACTATCACACACACACACACACACACACACACACACGCACACACACACACACAGACATCATCTCAAAAATGTTCGATTCGTGCTCAGAAATGCTTTAAACCTGCTCTCCCGTCGAAACCTCGAATTCAAATTTTCGACCCCTTCACCTTATTTTCCTTATACATTGTACTATGTATGTAAGGAAAGGAAATGAAAATTGGTTATTCCTATAGTACATTCTTATATTCTTTGTCATCCATTAGTTGTCATTGTCACTGATTTAACGTGATTTTTATCAATTTGGGGACATTTTCGTTTATTTGACGACATTTAAAAAAATCGTCAAATTGGCGGCATTTCGCCAAATTTGTTGCCAAAATATAGCCAAGAATTGATAATTTGGTTTTTCATATAGTGGAAAAATGACTGCCGGCGTCCAAATGCAAAACTATTGCCCAAAGTATATTTTCTCATAAATGGAACAAGCTAATCCACGCGAATGATATCAATTAATTCATTGCATAATATTACACATAAAAAGGAAACATATTTCTCAAAAGTTAGTATTTTTTATTAATTTTATGTGATTTTTTGATAAAATTATTCAAAAATGTGCAATATCCCGAGACCGGTGCTTGCTAGAGTGCTATAATTTATGTCATTCGTTTTTTAATGAAAAATTACATATAAAATAATTATTTTCATAACTATATTGAAAGTTTTAATTTTTTGATAATTTTTTTTAAATGTCACTCGAAAATATGGGAGGGTTCTAAACATTCGATTGCGTTTAAAAACAATGGGCTATCAGTATTCACGGATTGCAATTTGTGTACCAAATTTCGTTCGAATCGCTCTATTAGTTCGTGAAATATTGTCTCTAAAGGGTCTCTGACACACGCACACACACATCACCTCAAAAACGTTTGATTCGTGCACAGAGATGTTTGAAACTTGCTCTCCCATCGAAAATTCGGATTCCAATTCCCGTCACAATACTTTCCTTATACATTATACTATGTATATAAGGGAAGTAACAACGTAATACTGACGCCAGCGCCTTTGTGCGATCGAAATGGAAACTTGTGGTTATTGTTCCGTTATTTACCGATGGATAGCAGCAGTAGTTCTAAAATTAGGTCCACTTTCATATTATCACCCTGTTTCATATTTTCACCTTCTCCTTTTTCTGATATTATGATGCTCACTAAAGACTTTCGTAATTCGCACAGATTTATTTATTTTTTAATCTATATAAGTTAGATGAAGCAAAACCCAAATATATTAGTACTGGATTAATTAGAATGTGATAATGTTTTCTAGATTTTCTATTATTTCTATTACAAAGTGTTATCCTATACTTCTATATTTTCTAGTGTGACACGATATTTAGCAGTGTACAAGCAAAAAAAAAAATTTTGAGGTAATTTTTATATACGCATTACTAAAATGAAATAATTTCTCCATATATACGTTGGGTCAAACAATGTGAATTTAAGTTCCAAACCAGTTGGAGTACGTAATCAAATGTATGTCGTTAGTTTTAGACTAAATTTATTGTTCACTAAAATTGCCTTTAATACAAATTTAAGTCTCAAATTATACAATTCTTAAACAACTGCGAGCAACAAAAAGGACTGTAATATTCATGCTAAGACAGTTTCCATCCTTTAAGTCTTGTAAGTGACTACTTGTAATGTAAATAATACATTAAAAAAATGCAACTCGCGACAGTGTAAATATTTGTTACTAACGGTTTAAAAGAGATCGGGTAACATAATATCAATAGCAAAGGCTGGAAAAGATTTGAAATTTCAGAAATACAGTACAAAATCAATTCCAGTTACGAAATTACTAAACAGTGAAAGATGGGGGCATACAATCTAGGTATATAGTACCTTTTATAAAAGGAAATGAGTAGCAAGGAGATGTTTTAAATTTTTTTTATTCAGATTTGAAAATTCCCAGAAGCGACACTTTAGAACTACAATTATTCTTAGAAACGAATTCAAGTCAGAAATAATATATTACAAATCAAATATATCATTTGCATTTCTTTAAAATGTATTGAATTCTAATAGAGGTCTTTAGAATTGGAAATGCTTTATCAGGAATAGGGTATTTGGATAATGTGCACTTCCAAATATTAATTACACCAGGTTATTTCATATAAAAGTGAATAAAAGGAAATGAATTTTTGGACATATGGTACAACTGAAATTTCTTTAATAATGCGTTTGGAAATACGTCATAACCTTGAAAGATTGTAAAGATAGAATGTGAAATATGTTTTGTAGATAGATGGGTTATATAAATGAAAATGAGTTAAATTGTGTGATACCTATATTTATTACAGTAATTTATTTCCTTTTCAAATATAGGTGACTTAGATGTTAGGCGTTCATATTTAAATAAAAAATAAGAATTGTACAATAATATCGACTAAACACCATGTTAGCTACTTATACAGTTTCGACACGCCTTTTTAAGTACTCACTACGTTTATAGCATGTCAGTTATTGATGTGCATGTATTTACAAATGATGAAAAATTAATTTTTGAACTAGCTGTTGCTGTAAACTTTTGAAACGACAGGAGGTTTGTGAAGAAGCCTGCATATGGTGGAAAATAGCTTCGTAGCAACGAAGCTATTTTCCACTACTACACTTCATTTTTACTGGGGCGCGGTAGCCCATTGGTTAGCGCGCTGGAGTTGCACTCGGTAGGCCCGGGTTCGATTCCAGCCACTGCCAAAACTGCCGCCGTGTTCATGCGGAGTACGATCACGTTAAATATGTGGGTCCGAAAGTCCTTCCGAGAGGTTGGTGGTAGGGGAAGGAGGGCACGGTCCCTGTGGATGCCTCCCCCACTGGGTTCCGGTCTAAATTGGGTGGCACTTCCCGACCGTCCAAACAGTTACCTTACACCTTTCTGGTAGGTCGGACGGTCTGGGTTTCAACATCAACAACTTCATTTTTACTAATTTCACATTCCACCACTAACACTTCGCTTTTAACGCAAATACTAAGCAGTTTTATACTATCTGGCGTACTTATTTTTCACAATAAATACGAATTTTTGAAAATCAAGAAATGTCATCTCAAAAACTGGCATGTTGATTGATCTTTAATGAACTCTATTCCTCCGTGCCCCTTTAAAAAATCCAATGCTGAATCCGTATGAATCACCAACTAAGCTGTACCTATAGCCAATTTTGATAAATTAATTTTTGAAAGAATTTTTTAACCCGAAGTGAAAAACAGTCTGGAAGTGGAAATATACGATGAATACCTAAGCACTTCCGGAATTTAAAGCTGAATTCATATCACTCACCATTTAAGCTTTATCAATAGTCTATCTTAAGAAGTAGACGCACCAAGAAATATTCTGGACCGGAAGTGGAAAAAGAACCGGAAGCGGAAATTTTTAGTATACACCCAAACCACTACAAAACTTGATGGTGACTCCATATAAGTTATTATATAAAATGTATCTATACCACATTCAGAGAAATGATGTAACTTTTTACCACCAATAACGGAAAGTTACGAGATTATATGTAGGACACTCGTCTGCTAATCAAAAATAAAAATGTATTTTTAATTACCAGAAATTTTGTTGAAATTGAAACATGAAAATGTTTTACTGTTTAATGCTCTAATTGACTTTGCTATGTGAAAGAACTAGTTTCGTATTAGTGTGAACAGTGTTAATGTTGTTCTCAATATTTAGTGGCGTTAGGAAGATGAACTCACTCGGTAGAACATTCAAATGCTTTTTTTCAATGGAAAGAGATATAAAATGTAAATATATTAATTTTTGTGACTAAACAGTTTGTACATATAATAGCTTATGAAATGAAACAAAGCATCATCTTTAGACATTTGTTAAATGCACTAGAACGATGCGTGATTAGGGCGAAGAGTCTTAGGTTGACTGCAGCTGAAAGAATGATTGAGATTTGGAATTGAAAAAATACCGTACAGGTAGACGTCCTAAAATTTATAACATTACTAAAGAAATATTTTCGTTAGATTTTGTCAATAGAAGGATTAATTTCTGAACTGTGAAAACTAAGGAGGAAGAGATACAAGTTTTTTCCGTTTATTTTTTACTTTCTGCTATTCTTTATTTCTTTCACGTTTTTAATGTTCATTCGTAGTAATCTGACACTTTTTTACTCGGTTTTATCTCTCATCATTTCTCATTGCGACTGTGAAGAATTTTCATCTTCGTACATTCATCCATGTGTGTTCTACCGTAGATGTTGAAGTTGCTTGTTTAAGTGAAATTGTTGTTTTTATAATTTCAAAACCAGTTGAGCCCAATTATTTATTGCAAGCTGTAGTTATACTAATATTTTATATTTGAATTTTAACAGCAGTTTTTAAGCGTATTTTGGCTTAGTACATTTTGTAATATTATGAATATAGATCGAGATAAAATGTTCAGATTGATACAAATTATCTAAAATATTTTTAAAATATCTTTAAAACAAATAACTTTTTACGAACAAGGTATACTTATTTATTAAAACAAATATTATATGTGTACTTTAACGCTGGTAAGTGAATAATAAAATTTGAAGAACTCTGGGGCAGACCACCTGCAAGGTAATGATTGCTTTCTGAACAAATTAATATATAAAAACTTTTAAACGTACAAACAAATAAATATACGTATTAAAACCATATGTAAAATGCATCCACGTTTTCTACACTAACTAATATATAAAACAATTTTTAAAGATACAAATAGATAAAGATACACATTAAAACCATACGTAAAATGCATCAAAGCTTTCTAAACAAACTAATATATAAAACAACTTTTAAATATACAAATAGATAAAGATACATATTAAAACCAAAGCTACATCAGAAATGCTTTGCAACGAATCCGTTGATATTATTTCCTTACAGCTAACTTGAGACGGTTAAAGGGAAAAATATTTTCTGATAATGTTGTTCGACATCAGGAGCGAAATGCCACATTTCCTTTCACATTATATTGATAACATTTCAATGACAGTGTAATATTAGACCTAGCACGTCAATATAAATGTGCGTCAAATATCGGCGTCACTAAACTGTTGCCAGCTAACTTTCTATACTATCAAATAATTTCTAAGAAATTATACATAATAAAATACGATGTTTGTTTGTGTGGGAGAGACGTTTGTAGTGGAGAATTTACCCGTCGGACAGCGACAAAGATAGATGCGGTTCAGGACACAGGACGATGCACCTTGGCGAGGTTTTTATAAATTTGAATTAGTATTTTAGTTATTTCGTGTTCTAGTACGATTTTCAGCGATTTCCAAACAAATCGGTCCCTTGGCGACTGAAAATATTATAACAGAGATTCCATCTTGCACCATAAAAAATTAAAGGTAAAACGCTCTTTTCAACACTGTTTGAACCATATCCATAGGAAAATTACGTCATATTTAATTTATTAAATACATCGAAATTAGCATTTTTCGGTTATCTGACACTTATTTCGCCGCTTCCGAAAAAGGGAAATTATCACAATTCTAGAGTTTATAAAAAGTTTTGTATGTATCTTCGCATTATATTATTTTATCAATTACTACATAATTTAGTTTCAATTTTTTAATCAAACGCATAACAATTGAGATTTTTTATTTCACTCGCAAAGGTCTTCTTTATCCGGTACCCAGCAGACTTTTCTGCCCATATCTGTCTTGATACTAATGACAAGTTTTGAGCCACGTCACTGATACCTTTGCAATTCATTTAATTCATTAATATTTATTTGTTTATTATTTTATTTTTATATATTTATTTATTTGTTTATTTTTTTTCCACGGTTGCGGAACGCAGAAATTGAGGCAGTTTGAATTGACGATTATGTAACTGTATTTCGTAAGTATCTTAATATTGTAAGTATCTTGATTTGGAGCCGGTCAACGGCGGGTAATTCTTTCGAGTATTTTTTAATAAAAAATAGGTACACAAATGGAAATATATTGTTAATGTCATAATATTTGTGATACAACGAGCGTTATACATTACTTTGGAATATGAATGTATGGGCAAGTCCATTGAAGAATCAAACTCTAAACATTACACAGTGTATGTGCTTGAACATGGAAATTATCACATCCCATGGTGTGCAATTAGAAACTATATTGGGAATTGTGACTAGAAACTCCATAACTCCATAAACGGTGAGTACCACAGGGTGAATTTAAAGTCGCGCACATCAAAGTTCATTTCATTGCTGAAAGTTGATGAACGTTACTGGTGGTTCCAGCAGGACGGTGCGACTTGTCCGACATGAAACAGCACTATCCATCTTTTAACTGATTTTGTAGGTGAGAGTATAATTTCCAGGGGAATGTTGACCCCTCACTCCTCAGATTTATCACCCCTGATATCTTTGTAAGGGGGCATATAAAAATGTGTTTTAGGTGAATAATTCACACACGATTGCTGAGCTGAAAACGACCATCACAACAACCATTTCAACATCAATACTGCCATGCTCCACAGAGTCTCATGAAATCTGGTAAAACGAACACGCTTTTGCATTCGCGAAACAAGACGTCATTTCCAACATTTATTGTAACATCTAAAGTCTGTTGCCTGCTAAAAATAAAAGGTAACATTTCATCTAATCTCCGTAATATTTATTTTCATTTAAATTCTCATGCTGGTACTTTTATGGGGAGTTAAACTTTGATGAGCGCGACGTTAAACCCACTCTGTATAAAAAACCCGATATGTATTTGAATAAGCCAGAATGATATTTGATTAGTTTTCTTTCAAAGTTCAAGAAACATGGACGCATTCTTACGTCAACTCCAACACGTTGAGCAAAAAATGGAAATATCAATACAATTCCTTCACAGCTGTCTGTCTGATCGATGCAAGACAATTTTGAATTCTTTTTGAAAGACAACCGCCTTACGTTCTTCGCATTCATGATGTATGAAAGAGAAAATTTCGTTTATGAAGCATGCATAAGCGAGAAACAATGGCATTGAAATGCGCAAAGCCATCCATCAAACAGGTTTATATTTCTGTTTTATAACAAATGGAACGTTGAGAGGTTTCTTGTTTTTTAAATATTTTCAAGTGAAGTATATATTTGTTTGCAAAGTTCATTAAAAGTTGTTTCTAACAATATTCATGTGAATGATTAGATGAATTGTATGTCCTCATAATTGAATTAAAGTGTTACAATTATTAAGAAAATAGTTGGTTGAAATATTGTAATGTAGACCAGCGGTTCTTAACCTATGGGTCGCGACCCAAAATTGGGTCGCGAAGCATATTTCTTGGGTCGCGTTGAGTCGAACCAAAAAAGTCAGTAATACACCAAATAATAAGTAATACCAACACCTCCTAGAAGAGTTATTCCCTAATACAAGTTATTCCCTAATACAATGTTTCGGTTTTACCGCTCTTCGCGAATGGCCTTCCGGAAGTGACGTCCAATTCCTGTCCTGAGGAGTTGGAGTCCTCTCTTCTAGGAGGTGTTGGTAATACGCACGCCATTGCTTTGCGTGCGCGCAGACTCAGTAAGCTCTCTGTCAAAAACTCGTTTCTGCGTATTGTGTTGTGAATAACAGTGAAACGTGAATACAAGCATTTTAGAAACAAATTTTGTCTTATTATTAATAGTGGAGTGATCAAGCTGCAGTGCGTATTGTAAAATTGTAATCACCCTAATAATGGCAAAACGTGAATACAAGGAAGCATTTTTAGAATTAGGTTTTACTTGCATTTATGATCGAGGAGTGAACAAGCCGCAATGCGTGTTGTGCAGTGAAATATTAAGTAATGAATCAATGAAACCGAACAAACTTAAAAGACATTTTGATGCAAAACATAAAAATTTTTCCTTTGAGGGAAAAGATCGTATATTTTTCGAAAGAAAAGAAGCCCATTTAAAAAGACAGCGTTTGGATGCACCAAGTAGTAGTGGTTTTATAAATTCTGCCAAACAAGCTACACTTGCTTCTTTTCATGTGGCTTGGCATATTTCAAGACAAAAGAAACCCCATAATATTGCTGAAAAACTTATAAAACCTGCTGCCATTGACATGGCACGTATCATGTGCGGAGATGAAAGTTCAAAGAAATTACAAAAGATACCATTATCAAATGATACAATTCTTTTACGAATTAATGATATGTCATTTGATATTAAGAATCAACTTATTTCTGCTATAAAAATTGCTGGTTTATTTAGTATTCAACTGGATGAAACGACAGATGAAAGTAAAGATGCTCATCTCATGGTTTACGTGCGGTATCCAGGTTTAACAGATATACAGGAGGACATTTTATTTTGCAAACCAATGTCAACAACAACTAGAGGTGAAGATATTTTTCTTATGGTCGATTCGTTTTTTAAAGAAGAAGGATTAAATTGGAATCAGTGTTTCAGTATTTGCACCGACGGTGCAGCTGCCATGACAGCATCTCAAAAGGGATTTTCGACAAGAGCAAAACAAATGAATCCACAAATTATATCGATTCATTGTTTGTTACATAGACAAAATCTTGCTTCAAAAAAATTATCACCCGAATTATGTATCGTTTTGGATGAAGTTGTTGCGGTAGTCAATTTTATCAAATCAAGAGCTCTTAACTGTAGAATTTTCCGCGAACTGTGTTTCGAATTTGGTGCAGAATACGAACATTTATTATATTATTCTGAAGTTAGATGGCTCTCACGGGGCAAAGTTGTTCAAAGAGTATTATCATTACGGACTGAAGTCGAATTATTTTTGAGAGAAAAGAAACACCCATTAGCATCTAAATTCTCCGAGTTGAAGTGGATTACTCAAGTTGCTTATTTGTCAGACATTTTATTTGAAATAAATAATCTAAATACGTCTATGCAAGGACGTAATCATACTATTATTGAATTAACTGAAAAAATTACATGTTTTAAAAATAAACTCAAATTATGGAGAAATAAGGTTGAAGTAAAGAAACTTGCTTCATTCCCGACTCTTAATTTACTTGTTGAAGACAATAATATTGATATCACAGATTTTGAAATACAGAAAATTATTATTAATCATTTAGAAAAACTAATAGCAGACTTTGATCGATATTTCCCTGCAGACGATGTTTTCAAATATAATTGGGTTCGAATGCCATTTAATTTTGATGTAAGTGATTTGCATGAGGAATTTGTTAATATTAATCAATTTCAAGAACAATTAATAGAAATACAAAGTGACCAAGCACTTCGATACAATTTCTACAAAAACACTGAATCTTTATGTGCTTTCTGGTTAAAATTAAAAACCGAAAAGCCAATAATTGTTAAAGAAGCCCTAAAAGTATTATTGCCCTTTTCAACAACATATATGTGTGAGGCTGGTTTTTCGGCTCTGTGTGTAATCAAAAACAATTACCGGAACAAGTTAAATCCTGAAATAGATATAAGGTGCTCCTTGACAAGCATTTAACCGAGGTTTGAAGATCTTTCAAAATGTATTCAAGCACAAGGTTCTCATTAAAACTGTATGACTTGCATTTAAAATTTAAAAGACTTAACATATGTATTGATATTTCTTTTTTTTTAGGAATAAGTTAAAATGTCAATTATTTTCAAAATGTTATAAATATATTTTAATTTGGTCAATAAAAATTATTAAAAACACTTGATTATTAATTAAATTTTCCTTGGATCGAAAAGTACTTTTGTTTATCTTTATTATTAAAAAAAATAAATAAAAAATTTGTAAGTTAAAAAAAATCATCATCGTAGGATTGAAGATTTTTTAAAAATACGATCTAAAATAAAGCAATGAAAAAATTTTGACTTTTTTTTGGGTCGCGACATGAACATATTTCTCAAATTTGGGTCGCGGCTTAAAAAGGTTAAGAACCACTGATGTAGACGATTCTCGATTTTTGATGTGTTTTTCGTTTAAAGGATAGATCGCTGTACATTTTATTAGTTACCTACTAAACGACAAGGTATGGTATGGGTTCCTGAGCTTATATATATGGGTATACATAGATAATTTTGTACCTTTGGGGTATCAAGCCATTATATTGGGAATTTTAATACGCAGGGTAATATTTTTAAATATATATATATATATATATATATATATATATATATATATATATATAAATATATATATATATATATATATATATATATATATATCAATGTAATGTATATTTTACGTATTTGCAGTGAGACAATCATAGTTACATTTGAAAATAAATGAAACTGCAACATTCTGTAGTGCACAGACTTATATGCAATGCCTAATATTAAATTAAATTCTCTTAAGCACGGCCGAATAATCGCTATTAACCTTTACGTTACGACTCCAAGAATCCACTTTTTCAACTCCAGAACGACAAAATAACTGAAAATTCTACCCCTGTAAATAAATAACTTCAAGGAACTTGTCTTTTGTTCGTAACTCGCTTTCCCTTCTGTCAGGTGAAACTCCGAGGAAGGGCTGCAAGCAGATACAATAGGCGGCCCCTCCTTTTCCAGAAAAATGGGGATGAAAAAGCCTGGTACAGCAGTTGAACCACAACTGCTTTAGGAGAAGAGATTTTCAGTTGTACAACTGTTGTGCCGTCGTAGTTAAAAGGTTAAAACTCACCATATTAATGTTCAGTTGGAGTTCCTGTAATAGAATAATTATTAACATAAAGCTAATCAATTAATTGCACCCTTTTTTAACTTTAAAAATAAAATTATTTATTAACAACATTTGTTTAATAATTAAATTGATTACAATAATTATCATATTATTGCAGTGGAGATAGGACATGAGAGATTGGACATGTGAAATCGGGCATATGAGACCTGTAAGTTATAACTACCAGTATGTTCCATGACCTGCTACAATAATTAATGGGCACATGTATTCAAATTCGTACTACATATGCTCTTTGCGTTGAAGTTTAAATCAGACTCGTTTTTGTAGACTTGTTGTAGAATCTCTGAGGAACACACTTTTACGGAATTATCATGGCATTCTACTGAATTTCTCCTCCAATCTCTGTGGCTATATGTAGCCGAATAATTCTCTAGTGCATTTCTGGGAATATGAATCTCTCGTATTATGTCATTGTGTAGTCTAATCTGCCATCGAAGTCGTGCATATCCGTTTTAGCGCCTTTTCGTTTCAGCCCCTTTTGCCTGAGATTTCTAACGCCCATTCGGCTACCATTGGCTGACCGTAGAGCCACGCGATCAGACATCATCCATATTGGTCAACGCTTTTAGCCAATTTCGTGGCTACCTTTAGCCTCATAGTTTTATGGCCTAATTGACCTCTCAGGTTAAGGTGTTGTAAAAACTGGCATCCTTACGCCTGCTGCCATTGTTCTACATTACAGCCTTAATAAATAAAGAACATAAAACTGTCTTCACTAAATATTATCTCAAATCTGGTCTTACACATTCCCTACAATTCCTAGCCGCACACTAAGTTACCATTAGCCTTAGGGTTGGTTGTGTGGTCTGGGCCTTCAACATTCCCTACAATACATGGTACTGTATATGGAAGTATTGAAATCTTTTGTTTGATATAATTTTGTTATAAATATTCGAGCATAGACGTGCACGTTATATTCAACCTAAAATCCACCAATACATTACATGCGTAGTGCGTATTGAACTATTATTTAAAAAAAATATATTTTATAAAAAATGCGATATGCTTGACAAAAATGCACTACCGTTTCATTATGTCAATGGTTGAGATTTAAATGCTGCAACAAAGAATTGTGCCTCCAAGGGATTGAATAAATACCTCGCAATTTAAATTACCATTTCCATGCAGTTATTTTTAAGATATTTATAATAATGTTCATAAAAGCATAAAATTTCTAAATCATAAATTCAACTTAAAGGCATTAAAATATTAATTCCGATTGGTAAATACAATTATAGTACAGAAAAGTTGGTTAAATAAGTGAATCCAAGCAGGGTGAGCTATTGCATTTTTCCGTTATGGACAGAAATTATTTGAGAAAAAATTAACCTTAGGCGTTCTAATATTAAGAAAAATATTTGATACAAAATTAAAGAGAGAAAAATTACAAAATAAACATGAATATCTCGTGTAATTTTGCGCATTAGGCATAAATGGTTCTTAGAAAGTAAATTTAGTCAAAATTAAATATAGTTAAAATGATTTGAGTTTGAGGCATCTAGTATTTCTCGTATTTTATAAGGAAACATTTTTATTTGAACAATGAAATCAATTTCATTCCTTTTTGTTTTTTATTCTAAATTATAACTGAATTTATTCTAAATTATAATTGAGAGTTAAACAAGTTTGTCAAATTATATTTCAGAAAAATACATAGTGTGTCAGAACTCTTGAAGGTTTTTACCAGTTAAATTACGATCACAAGAAGAACAAAATACATATATGTAGTAAAAATTATCTGAACTGTATGATTTTGTTCTAGTTATAGAACATATCTCAATCATAGTAATTAAATCAATTGTTTAAATTTTAAAATAGATTCATACAAAATCACAATATGCACTGCTCACAACTGAAACCGCAACACAGTGAAAAAAAAAGTATGTATCCTTATGAAATTTACAGAATATAATTGTAACATGAAAATGTGCAAATGATAAAAAAATTGTACCTGAAAAATGAAAGCATGGAACTTTATTGACATTAGATCAATATGGAATAGGCCCATCGCCAGCAGCTATACAGTATTGAATACGACGAAACATCCCGTCAATGAGATGGTCAATGGTGTATTGAAGGCTGACATTCCACACAGCGTGCAATTGGGCTTGTAACTGAACATGATTTTCTGGAATTAGGAGTGCTCTTAATCGGCGATCCATGATGTCCCAAATATGCTCAATTGGCAACAAATTCGGAGAATATGCTGGCCAAGGAAAGATATCAAAACCTTGTAGACTATTTACAGTTACCCTTTCAGTATGTAGCCTGGCATTATCCTGCTGAAAAATCAGTCCAGGCTTGGTTGACAGTTATGGTTATACCACAGATCTCACAATGTCATATATGTACTATTGTGCATTGATACCGCCAGAAACGTGGACCAAAGTTGTTTGCCCACCAAATGTTACATCAGCCCAAACCATGGTACCACTTAGCGGGGCTGTGTGGTGACTGATAGAAAAAAGCTTCATTGTGGCGTTGTTGAAAGTGCCGCCATACGCGTTTACGGCCATCTGGAATGCCTAAACAGAAGCGTAATTCATTCGTGAACAGAATGTTTGGCCATTCTGTCGACCAATTGCGCTTCATTCCACACCACTGAGGACGTTGACACCGGTAAAGACGTTGAAAGGGTAAGTGTCGAAAAGGTCGTCTACCTCGGAGTTCTGCTTCATGCAAACGGTTTCGAATTGTTTGCGTCAAAATCGCGTTGCCTGTAGTGCGGGATAAATGTCACTGTAACACGGTTGCTGTGGTAAACGGCTCCCGCGCAACGCTTCTCAAAACCATAATCTTCACTTGGTGTGGTACATCTGGGAGCTCCACTGTCTGATCTTCGTGTCGTTTCGTTGTCTCTCACGAACAGCAACACACTCCGTTGAACTATGCTCACATCACGACCCAATAGTTGAGCGATCCTTCGGAAGCTTAATCCACCCTCATGTAAAACAATGATTTGTCGCTATTCCGTTGATGACAACTGAACGTATGCGGTACGATAACGTACTCTTGGCATACTGTGATGATTTTTGCAGCTTGAAACCAATGACGCTACAATTTAGTTGTGATATTGCTCCTTATTAATCTGAAGTGTTTATGTTGCTTGACAAGGTGTTATGTCACTATGCGTAACGAAACTGTGATCATTTGCATATCTCGCCTTGCTGTTTTCATTGCCTGATTTACATAAAGCTACACCTAAAACTTTATGGTGTTGCGATTTCAGTTGTGAGCAGTGTATATCATCTTTTAAGAAGTTCTATTATTTTCAGACAAATGTAGAACAGAACTATAGAACAGTAGTCCAATTGTTTTCACAGTACGAAAACGAAAGAAATTATGCTGTTTTCCATAAAACATTCACAAATAAACTGACATAAATATGAATATACATCATGTGAGACCAGATTTGAGAAATATTTGCGGATACAGTTTTATGTTCTTTATTTATTAAGGATGAAATGTTAGGCAATAGCAGCAGACGTAACGACGTCAGTTGACTAAGAGGCTATATTTAGCCACGAGAATGGTTAAAAACCTTGACCAATTATGGAAGATGTCTGATCGCATTGCCCTAAGGTCGGCCAATCAGAGCGACAAGGGACGTTACAGACCGCAGGTAAAAGAGACGGCAACAAAAGGTTCTAAGTGATATTCAGAACTACTACTACAATAGATTTCACTTCTACAACAATGGATTTACTACGACATATTTCATGATGATTTCGGCGGCAATAGCGATTTTTCACAGAGAGATGCAGTAGAGGAGTATTCCGCAAGTTTTGCAAACAAAGTATTCCGTAGAAATTCTACAGAAATGTTCAGTGTCTAGATATACAGAACGCCAACGACAGATGCTAGATCAACTGCAGTACAATTAGCAGTACAACACCCTGAGTTGGTACCTTTACAAAATACTATGATGTAAGAGTTGAGATCAATGTCCAAAGACAGACTTGAAGGCATATTTAATATATTTTATATTGTAGGTGTATTTTATCTATAAGGTTAAGTATTTTATCTATAAGTTATGTATTTTATCTATAAGTTAACATGGTATTTAATGTTACAACGCAATGTATTCAATTATAATCAGTCAACTTCAATGTTTTTTTCTAAAATGTTCACCACACATCATTCTCTCACAGACCAACCACAGGCTCTACTTCATGGTTGGCCGATGTGCTCTTACTACATAGTATGAAAACCTTAGTGCACATGGTTACCACTCGGTAATTATTTCTCACTTTCTAACTTGGTGGCTTTGATGTGAATAACATCAATTTATGAGAATTTTGTAATGGATTTTTTTTCTGAACTCTATGAGAAATTGCATTATTGCATCAAAAAATAGTATTTGATGAAGCCACCACACGCTGCAGTAAGTGCTTCAATACGATGTGGCATCGAATCAAATAGACTATGAATTTCTCCCTGAGGAAGAGCATTCCAGATTGTTTTAAGCTGAACCCAAAGTTTAGCTGTATTACCTACGGGACGAACGTCACGAGCGAGACATCGACCGACGAAACCCCAGACATGTTCAATAGGCGACATATCCGGCAAATAGGCAGATAAATAGCTGTATCAGTTGTACTGAAAAGAAATCTTGAACATTCCTAACAACATGTGGACAGGCATTGTCCACTTGAAATATCGTATATATAAAAATTGCATTATTTATAAAAAATTCTTAAACCAATTGAAACTTAATTTTTTTTTAAATTTAAAATTTGAGCATTTTTAATTTTTTACAAATCGCTGAGCCAATTACTCAATTTGCATATTTATTTCCCTTTTGTGCACATAAAAGTTTACATTCAATTTTGTCTTCAGGATTTAAAAAATATACTCCTATTTGTAAAAATAGCAACATCATGAAAGAATCATCAGATATGAATAAAAATTATTCCACAGACGACCTGTATTGATACAAATAAACGATTCAATTTACAAAGCAAAATAACAATATCACATGTCAAAAATCAGTATTTGATGAAGCCACCACATGCTGCAGTAAGTGCTTCTATACGACGTGGCATCGAATCAAATACACTATGAATTTCTCTCTGATGAAGAGCATTCTAGATTGTTTTAAGCTGAACCCAAAGTTTAGCATGTATTAACTACGGGACGAACGTCACGAGCGAGACATCGACCGACGAAACCCCAGGCATGTTCAATAGGCGACATATCCGGTAAATAGGCAGGTAAATAGCTGTATCAGTTGTGCTGAAAAGAAGTCTTGAACATACCTAACAACATATGGACAGGCATTGTCCACTTGAAATACCGCTCCAGGAATGCGTTGAAGGAAGAAAACTACTTCGGGTTCTAGACCTTCTCTGATGTACACCGGTTGATCTAAAGATTATCCACAATGCTTAGCAGCTGAGATCGGTTAAGATACCCAATGGCAGCCCAGATCATCACGGTCGCCGTTCTTTCAGTATGACGGTGGATAACTCACTGCGGAAGATAGTGTTCACAGCTATAGTTTCTATCGCGGATGCTGCCATCACGTACCCAAATTAAAGTGGGATCCATTGCCAATCGATACGTCAGTGTCTGAGGATGAGCCCATTGTAACCGCAAGCGTCGATGGTTTTGCGGTAGAAGAATCCTGTTTGAAGAAATTCTTGCACTCAGTCCACGATGAAAAAGACTTCGACGAATTGTCGGATCAGGCAATGTCACACCTGTAGTAGTTCACCAACGTTCTGCCAACTGTCGAGGTGAAGCTGTACGGTCTATCACTGCCATGCCGATGAGGTGTCTATCATCCCTTGCTGATGTAGCAATTCGTTGTCCACTGGCGGATTTGCGACTCGTCCGGTTCTCTTCAGTCCACTGCTTCACAACTGTCCTAGCATTGCACTCCATACGAACTGCTATTGCACAATAAGAAAAACCTCTTTCACGAAGGTCGATCCTTCATCCCCGTTCAAACTCCATATTTTCAAAGTTCCGCTACAAATCTCTATTTATACAGCTAAAACAGCAGTTCAGAAAAAGCTACTCAGCCCCACATATGAGCCATGATCCTGAAATTATAATCATTTACATAACGCATCCTAATCTGCATTTCTATAAGTCTTAATACCATCGCGTGATTTCTTCATGGTGTTGCAAATTTTACAAACATGAGTTTATTATTTGTCAAATTTGATAGTTTTAAAAGTAAAAAAATAATATTTTAAGTGTTATGTTTCCTTCAAAGCAAATACTTTTAAAATGTTTACTGAACATCAAATATCCTAAAGATAATTTATGAAAAATAGAACAGAATAACTCTGTATAACATTCAATATAAGTACCTAACGAGGAATTTTAGGTATATCTTATTAAATTTGAAAAATAATGAAAAAATCCATTCCGAGATAATTTAACTTAAAGTTTAGTACTTGCCTCCCAAGAACACAGATATTGCAATATAGAAATTGTTATATCAGCTTATGTAATGATCATAGTTTGAGTTATTTAATTTTTAAAATCTCTATATTATTAAGGAAATAAAATCGTGTAGATGTTTGTATTCCGGACACCCTGAAGATACATACATATATCAACTTCGACGTCTTGACTCAAAAGATAGGAATGTTAATACAGTTTTGTTTCAGATATTTAATCCATATACCGCACCGAAATTTTTGAATACTTTTGAATGATTGCTTAGAATAATTTTGAATGACAAAATCTTACTTTTTTTAGCATCCATGATATATGGAAAATGCGGTTTCTTTAAAGACGCATGCATACACGAGAAACAATATTTTTATAATATTATTTAAATCAATTCATCAAAAACGTTTCTAAATATTAAAAGTTTTGGTATATAAGATTAAAACCTTGCTTTTTTATACTTTCAACTGAAATATACCTCTCTGTGAAGAACAAATCTAAGCATCATGATAAAATATTCCAAGAACCAATAATGTCGTTGTGCAAATTCATCTCAACCAGCCAAAACAATTACAAAAGTCTTTCCGATAATGGACACCAAAATATTTGTCAAAGTTCATTTGATGTGTGTACATTGCAGATTATGTCGGCACACGAGGATAAATGATAGATCCAAATTACTCTTACAGCTTAGCTATCGACCATTTAACACGATGTAAAGGCCTATATGCCTTTCTGAATCATCACATACCATTGCAAGACCTATCTAATATTGTATTTCTTCCCAACGAATAAGAGTAGGGGCACATTAATACAATCCCCGTGGCGACCTTCAGGGGTTTTCGCCACTACGAGGAGGGAGACAAGTGGCTATCCACTACCTAGCGAGACCACGGCCCGGAGACCAATGATCAGCGGAACCATTTACCGGGTAGGGCTAGAAGGTTCCCCCTGAGACTCGATTACAGTCGCCGGCGGGTCTGGAAACAGTCTAAAAAGATACTCCTACTCTTTCCCTCCTTGAAGTGCTTCCTTCAAGGATCACAAGCTCAAGGACCCGGGTCTATCCACAGAGTATTTCACTTCCGAGGTCATGATCAGAGCTATAAAGAGCTAAAATCCATACACCATCCTCTTGGAGCTGGCCCCCTAGGGGGATTTGGAGAATATAAGTAAGGACATAAGTATACCTAATGGCGAAGTGACTTATTGGTTTACGCCTGTTAACCGCCAGGGATAAAGAAAATTATATTAGGACAGTTATTTTACTGTGGTTAAAAAAATTTCGCGGGACGGTCATGAAATAAATCAAATATTTCACAAAAATTTCGTGAACGACGATTTACACTAACAATTCTAAAAACAGTCTACCAATAACCAAGCTGTAATACAAGTAACTGAGTCAATAAGTATTATATTTCAATTTTTTTAACTAATACTTACATTTATAAGTTCTGGCAATGCTTTCAACGCCGTTACATGAGGTACGAAACTCTGGCCACTTAAATAAAAAACTGCTCTCCAAGAACCTTTTACAGAACATTATAAAAGCTTTAGAAGTCTCTCGTATCTCGTAGAATATTCGTTATTTAGAGGTGGTTCTCTAACTTTGAAAATTTACCAGATTGGTGACAAATTGCCTAAACTGGCATTTCCCCCATTTGAACTTCAAAAGATAACCCTAGATCCACGTCTACAGAAAAGTTGCCAGTATTGCTGTTTTTTTCGTTTGTTTTTTATAAAAGATTCCAGTCAGCATTTTTTGCGTTCGTAACACTACACAAATTATTTTTAATGCAGTATCTGCTGTCCTGTAAGACGTTTTAACATTAGAACAGGAATGTTTATCATCGACATTGTGGACATTCATCGATAAAGAATGGGGCAAATCCGTTTTCCGTATATTACTTTAATACCTAAACTTCATAAAGATCCTGTTAAATTTCGTCCCATTACTAATGGTTTTCAATCATATTTGACAACAGCTAACAAAAAACTCTTATCTATTTTAAAAATAGTAATGATTAAGATTAAAAATAAGGGTGCATATTTTATTAGTAATAGTATAGAAGCTATTAAAAAAATAAATGTAATTAATGAAAATTTGTATTATAAAAGTTTTGATTTTAATGATTTGTTTTCAAATATAAACATCAAGGACTTATACCTTATTGTCATGGAGATATACGAAAAATACAATCTGCAGTCGATTATTGACAAATATAAATTTAAAACATTGGTGGAAATGGTTTTGTTCGAAACTGTACTGTTTGATGGTACATCTTATTTTAAACAATTACATGGAATACCCATGGGGGGTGGTTGTTCATCAATACTTGCTGATATATATCTGAATAAATATGAAGATGGAACACATATATTAAACGAAATTCTGTTCATTCGCTACGTTGATGACATTTTGGTAGCATATCCATGTGAAGAATATCAGATGGATTTTACTTTCTATCCACAACATTTAAAACTAACTGAAACTCCATATAATGTCAACAAAAGTCTTAATTTTCTGGATATAACGATATACAAGCAACCAGGAGGTTCTACTGGTTTCTGTTTGTACGATAAACGCAACGACTTCCACTTCAAAATCAATTATATCATAAACTGGTACTCGTGTATGCACAAAAATGTTTTTAGAAATATTATACTGGGACAATTAATACGTAGTCAAAGAATAAACAGTAAAATGGAAGATCGATATTTATGCGATTATCGTTTCCTACAAAACACCATCTCACAGGGTTTTCCCAAGAATTTTTTAAGTGACATTATCTACAAATTTTATAAAATAACTGTAACCGAAAGTTACCGTTTATATTTAAATAAAACTGTTGGCAATATACATACTGGATTGTCACAGGTAAAGCGTGTGATAACTGATATGGGACCTCTTGAATAGGGTATAATATATAATACGTTATAGCAAATTTGCATGGTCTTGTATGACACAATATGGGATGTACATCTGCATGTAATATGCTATTGTTTGTCATTCAGGTATATGGTTTTAGAAATAGACTTTGTTATTATTGTTCTATTATGTGTCAATATTTAAATTCTTCTTTAAGTGGAAGCTTTGTAATTTTGTTAATTTATACTTGTGAACATGTTTCAAACATTATTCACACACTTTTTAACATATTTCAAACATTTACTGTAGATGAATTTCGATAGGGCTGGATCTCGACAATTATATCTTATATTTGTTTCTGTATGATGTATATTTACATCTTACAATTTGATACATTCGTATTCCTTTTTGCAATGTACCGGCTCTCCGGGAGTGTTGTCGCTACGTAAAGCATGCTTAACCGGGGTGAGGGGGTCACAACTCCCCCCGGCCATCTTTTGGTATATTGTTTCCATCCATACCTCTTTTCTTTTTGACAATATATATATATATATATATATATATATATATATATATATATATATATATATATATATATATATATATATATATTGTAGGGAAAGAGGAGTATTCAATACTTGTTTGATTTATAATGATTTTTTCACCAGCCTATAGTTAAGTCCAGTTTGATTTCAAATATGCTCTTTAATACATTTTTCAATAAGAAATAAGTCACTGGTATATATATATATATATATATATATATATATATATCTGCTATTCGGGATTGATTTCTTAATAATTTTTCATTTAGTTTCGTTTATGCTTGTGGTCTAGGATGTGGTATTTATAGTAACGAACTATGACATATCTGAAACGAGCATTTGTTTGTATTAATTTAGGTTGGATGTTAAGACCTGAAGAGGTATCTAATCAGAATTAACCTCCAGATTAAACCTAGTGCTGTTCATTAATTTCCTTCGGTATGGGGACCGTGTTTTATATGATTTGAATATTTTATTGTTTTAATGTTTTGTCATTAATTACTTGGCATTATTTATATGTATCCATTTTTTAATATATATATGTATATACATACATGCATACACACACACACAAATATATATATATATATGTGTGTGTGTGTGTGTTTGTGTGTGTATGTATGTGTGTGTATGTGTGTGTGTGTGTGTGTGTGTGTGTGTGTGTGTGTGTGTGTGTGTGTGTGTGTGTGTGTGTGTGTGTGTGTGTGTGTGTGTGTATGTATGTTAAAATATTTTACGTCCCTCGTGTTTCTTTGTTTAGTACAGCAAAATCTATAGTTGGTAAACATATGAAATTTAGTACATTTATAAAGGAATGTTAGGGGGGAACACGCTGGAACAAACTGTTTCCTTTAATTTTTTATATATATCATGCCAACTTCAATAGAAGAATTTTTGAGCTGCGTGTTTACATTCTGGATAAACTAATAATAGAAGGGTCACGAATATTTGCTGCCGATGTCAATCAATGTGATTGAATGTTTGCAAGACAGAGCTATTTTTTGTTAGTTAAATTAGTTAGTTTTGTTAGTTGTTTTTTAGAAGTTATTATATTTTTATGAATTAAACATTTTTCTCTTCAGTATCGACACTTATTTAATTGGTCGAGCGTAATGGGAGCACGAAGGAAATCATGTAAACCGGCAATCGTATAAACACAACGATGTGTTTATAAAAATCTGCATTATTGTTGATTCTTATAAACATATTGTTTAACAACAGGTCATGAGCAATTACGATTATAACATCTTGGCTGATAGCAATTGTTGTATGCCTTATTGTAGATTCCTATAAACAAAAAAAAAATAATTTTCTCAGGATCAAGATTATTAGAATGTTTAGCATGTTTACTGCATGTTTAATCGAAAGCATGTAATTTAGTTACAGTTTAAGAACTTGCGTTATTGAAATCAATTCAATCTCGAATTAAATATTTATCTAGTTATTACAACAGCTCAGATTTGGTTTCTTATATTATTATAAAATTCCACTGAAGTGAAAATTGCACTAGAAATGAAAATCATAAACATGCTAGAGCTTCTGGTAAACCGCCTGGTATAGGAACAGGGGAGGCGTGAAAGATCTTATGAAGCGAGCTATGAAGGCTGGTGAGTGTCAGCGAACAAGGGGGAGACTGAACAGGTATTTTACAATTGAGTAGCATGCATGTCTATAAGAGCTCTCCTAACTCCGGGGTTTGTAATTGCGAGCATTGTCGAGCAGATGGCTGAGGCCTCTTAGTTGCACTAAATAGACTCTAATAATACATAGACAGTAATTTATACAATTGATTATGATTCTACGGATTTTAGTTCACGGGGATATATGTCAAACAAAAACCTATCCTGAATATAAAACATATATTAACAATATCCCCCAAAACACACTTTCGTTGTAGATAGCAGCATCAATAGACCGATTTCGCCTTTATTATGTGCCCGTCAGCATAGAAAAGCTGATACCTGCAATCTCAGCCAAAAACTTGCTATTAGCCACAACTTTTGCGAACTTCTGTGGAAATTGACAATTTTAATTGATAATTGTGGCTTACAGCAAGTTTCTTGCTGCTATTGCGTTCTTAGCAACTTTCCCATACTGACAAGCGAATAATTAACGCAAAACCTGTCGCAGATGCTATTATGTGCAATTGAAGCATCTTCCAAATTTTGGGAAAAGTCCCTGATGGTGGATTTTGTAATTAATAAATATGCATTTGTAGCTTCGTATAACCTGAATGGAATTTTATATGAATACCATGTCGGTTATGCAGAAGCATTGGAATTTCCAGTTTTCATAGAAGTTTTAAAAAATGGTGGCTTATAGTAAGTTTATTGCTGTCATTACATATATATTGGCTATTCCATAATGACGAGCACATATAAATCCGGAAACTGGCCCAATAGATTGTTATCTGTAATGGAGTGCTTTCTGCAGAAAATGATAATGTGGAATTATAAGGCAAATTTTATAATAAATACATCGACGTTTAACGCAGAAGCAACTTGAATTGTTAACTATTGTATGTTATGGAAATGGTATCAAGCTAACACATCTATATGGATTTTAAGTTAGAAAATATGAATTTTATACATCAAAATAACCTGACACCCACTCGTGCGGGAAGTGCATAATATAAAATAGAAACACGTTTTACATATTGATGTATAGTAATTGATAATGTTGGGTCCCAGGCAAGATTCAAACTCGGGACCCAGATCTTACAAGACCGACATTATAAGGTTAGAAAAAAAGCTAGCATCGGATCCGAACTTATAATTTGGGTACAGATTCCTAGCATTTTCGATCGATGTTTTTGATAGGACCAGAGTCGGCTGCTGCCACAGATGTATTGAAACATGGTTTACAATATGAAAACACGGTTTCACATTTTTCTTACCTATGAAATAAATTTTACATATTTAATAGAACTTACACTTCGATCTTATATTAACGAATTTATGTAGGAGGTTCCACTTTAAATAAAGAACAGCGATTCGCAGTAGCACATTGGATAAAGTGTGATACAGTCAGGTGGACATTCGTTGTCCGTTTGCACACTAAGGGAAAAGTTCAAGTTCTTATCAAAATATAAAAAAAAAATCGTCATATCTTAACTAAGCATCTATAAGAATATACATTTCTTTAGTCATTCCCTTGCAAGTGAAAACATTTCGAATTCAGAATTTCTTAGATTGAGAAACACTCTAATGTCCACTCTGGCGCTTTGGGCCGTGAAAATTCGGATATCAATCCATTCTGCTAGCAGCTGTCGGAAGGATGCAAATCTATTTACTTTGGAACATTTTCAAATGGCAGCCTCATACTTTCGTGACACCCGTGACGGATCGAATGTAAAATGTCGTTAATGGAGCATGCAAGAATGAGTAACAATGGTAGTGAAGGAAAAGGGCGCCATCAGTCAAACAAGTTTCTTATGTTTGTTTAGTTTTAATGCAGTATTTCTCAAATGCATGGACAGGAACAGATATTTCTAAGATTTATATAAGCCCAGAAAACTTGTAATTATACGAAATTTATAGTAACGTTGTAAATACGTTAATTATTGATTATGCTCAAAGTGACTGGCTTTGCTTATTATAGTTGATGCCAGTAATGGATTCAAGAAAACTTGATGTTTCACAATGTAGTGATCGATAAATTCAATCCGACCATGCAGCCGGCATGAAATTGCGCAAAACTTAAAGTCAAACTCCATTGGGTTTTAATGACCATGTACATAATTACAAAGTTCTAATAAAGGGGTTTAACAGCTTGATATCGATATGGAAATATCTAATACTAGCAGCACACCCGCTCTTCGTATGGAGTATATAAAATAAAGAAACTTAAAATTCACAATCATGTGCAAATTCCTATAGTATACTAAATGACATTTTTAATCTAAATATTCTGTTAGAATAATTAATATAATGCTATTAAAAAGAAGTTTATGAATATTATGTTCTCGCTATATAAAATTATCTTCACGGGCAGATCTGAAGAATAAAACATCATGGCCCCTTATGTAAACAAATTTACAGAAAATATGGAATTGAATCAATATATGCAAAATAAATGCTTTAAAATTGTATGGTACCCGTACTACTTATATACGCGAATATTACAAGATATAACCTGTATTACACGTATAAATTGAAAATTTCAATAAGCACGTAATCTTTAAATCTGAAGGCAATAATTGATTCTAATATAAACACAAAATGAAAGTGCAAAAATTATATGGGAAGATATACCCGTACTACTTATACTGTCCTAGATTAGAAGATATGTCCTATTGTTAGTAAAATATTACCCGTAATGCAATATGAGTCTCAAAAATCTTTGCCAAAATACGAGTAAAACAGGTGACGTTTTAAATTGAAAATATCAATCATCCCCCTAATCAAAAGGCCGTACTTGATTCCAATATATGTCAAAACATATGTCAATATATCTGTACTACTTATATTCTCTAGATTGGAAGATACACCCGTGCATTTGTAGAAGATTTCTCGTACAACGTACAATATTTGAGGTTCAATAATTTTTGCTGCAATAAAACAATGACATAATAATTTGAAAATATCAATAATCTCTGAATCAATAATCCCCGAAAATATCAATAATAATAATGTTTAAACCTGAAGACCGTAACTGATATTATCCAGTCAAAAATGAAATTACAATGAGATTTATTTTATATACATATCTTTATTATTCAAATCGGAAAAGATCGAATAAAAATCGTCTGCCGCATAAGCATATTGGATTTAAATCCGTTGCTAAGCGATATGATATCATTCGTTTCAAATGAATTGGTGGAAAAAATATCGTCTGAATAATGCTATCCCTATGGCAGGTTAGACGACATTTTCGTCAAATTAGCGACATTTTAAAAAATCGCCAAATTTATCGCCAAGTGGGACTGTAGAACTGACAGTCCCACTTAGCGACAAATTGACGAAACATCATCACGATACTATCCAATAACAAAACACAATTAATTTCATTTATTTAGAGCAATTTTATCAATTTCAAGATATTTTTATGGATTTACAAACATTTTTATCAATTTGGTGACATTTTAAAAATTCGCTAAATGTGTTACAAAGTAGGATGGTTGCACTGACAGACAAATTCTAACGAAACATCATTTCAGTATTTTCTTCTAACAAAGCAAAATAAATTTCAATGAATTGCGTCGTTTTTAACAATTGGGGACATTTCTATCAATTTTGCAAAAAATAAAAGTTGCCATGTTAACGATATCCAACCAAATTCGTAGCTCTAAAATTGCAGATCTGAATAAAACATCCTGATCCCGTTTGTATATTCTAAACGAAAACACTAAAAATGTATTAGAAGATATACCTGTTCTACTCTTTTTCAGTTTTAACAATGGGCTAAAGGAATTTATTATCTAAACACAATATATGAGCTTATTAGCTAAATACAATATATAAGCTTGACCAAACTAACCAACAACACCTTGCCAAAATTAATGAAAGTGATGTACGCAGTCCGCACTTAATATAATTAAAAGAAGAATCAAACCGTTCATTTATAAGATAGTATATTTTTATATCCATTTATGTATTATTTAAATCGAAAAAATAATACTAAACATTAATAAACACATTTAATTTAATTACGTTGCCGAACAACATGATAAATATATCCTCATAAAATTCAAAAAATTAATTAACCATTTTGATTTCTTAATACTTTCATCTTTGAGTAAAAGCTTGTGAAAAATAAACTATGGTGATAGATTTTCCATTTAAATGCATGTTTTCAAGCAATTAATGATTTCCGAAAGTGACTACCAAACTCAGAGATAAAATTTTAATTCATTTTCACGTTTAAAACAAATGTTTTTCAACCTTTTCATTTGGAGGAACCAGGGAGTTTGGAGTGGAACTCATAGGAAAAATCTTTGTTTTCAGTTAATATCTCGACAACTCCTGGTCTTAGAAACTCGACACTTGGAATAAATTCAAAGGGCGCTATTTTAAGGCTACACACAACATTTCATTTGATTCGATTCAGACGTTCTCCCGTGATGATGAGACAAGCGAAAGTTTCGTTTTTCACTAATATCTCAAAAACTACTGGTCGTAGAAACTCTAAACATAAACTAAATTTTAAGTGGGACTATTTCAAGGCTACCCACAAAATTTCATCAAATTCAGTTTATCCATTCTCCCGTGATAACGGGGCAAACAGACAGAGAGACAGATAAAGAGACAGACATATTTTCAATTTTATTTATATAGATAAAATACATTTTAATATTAATGTATATGTGAATAACTTAGTAATATGTGATTAACCTATGCATAACCTAGATTTTCCTATGCAAATATTTTATATGAAAATATTTAATATAAAGTACATTTTAGTATTAATGTAGGTGTGAATAATATGCTTAACATAGATTTTCCTACGGAAATATATTACCTGGGAAGTTGAGAGACATATAAAATTAGAGTTACAAAAATGAAGAATACGTAAGTGATATTAAAATTTCATTTATTTTTAATGAAATGTAATTTACATTCTCATAATGATAGGGTGTATGTTAAATTATCGTAGAAGCAGTGAATTTCATCAAAGCGACTGCCATCAGATATTTCTCACTCTCAGGCCGGTACAGAATTTGGCCTTAGTCGGTTATGCTTCTTTAAGGTTATATGGATATTTATTTGGCAGGGGAACTTAGGATTGGGACTTTTCATTATAACAGCACCGAATCACGGATGAGATACCCATTTAGTTATTGCACCATGACTGACACGAGCGTGATGTTATTTTCAAAAGTGTAGGTTCTACTCTAACATCAAGTGATTCTAATTGCGTATTTGATTGCCCATGGAAGTGAACAGATATTGAGAGTGAATCAAGTTTATTTCAGGCCATCTCAATAGAATATTCAAATAATTCTCAATAGCCATCGCAATCATAGGCAAGAATTTTGACATATTTTAATTATGAAAGCCCACATATTTAAGAAATTATTATTTCTGATTACCTTCTATTCCGTGAACCGTATTTTGATTTTTAATGGGTGGCTCAATCATAAATTATTTTTAAGATTACTGGGTACCTGGTACAATATATGCTAAATTTTATGGAATTAATAGCTGATTGTGAGAAGCAGTTTATGTTCTTATGCCATCTAAAATATAAATACAACTTTGCATATTTCTAATGTTTTATAAACGGCTTTGGGTTTTGAGTAATTTTTGAAACGTGCTCTAATGCAGTCGTCAACTATTGCCAAATACATATTTATCTTCAATATAAATGTTATTTTAGTGAAAGTTGTTAAATTGTCCCATTTTAAATATTTTTCTGCTTTAAAAAGAGCCTCATAAGGATGTGTCGTTCTCTATTATATACGTGACGTAAAAATACACATATAAATGATGAGGTAGTGAAAAGTGTCAGAAAATATCAAGACGAGGAATAAATAATAAGAGTATGAAAAGCGCAAAGGGCTGGCAGAGAATGATACTCATGCATTTTTAGAACCAGGAGTAAGAGGATAAGGTGGTGTGAAGGAAATGCCTATCAGAAATAGGCCTAATGCTATGCTCACAAAGTGCTTATAGGTTACCTAGTGAAAAGTGTACACTCGTAATAAAGTATGGGCAAGGAATTATCCTAAAATGTATAAAGAATCAACAAAGGAAAATTTTGCGCTTGTCGATGCTGCAAATGTAAATTTTTTTAAAAGTACAAATAATCAAGATGTCTTTAACGTGGGAAAAAAGCTAAGTATTTTATACTGAGATCGATTGACAGCATCACTTGTAACAAACACAAAAAGTTTTGGAAAACCGTACAGTAATAGAATATAAAATCAATCATTGTATGATCATTATCATGATTTTAAGGCAAATTAACAATGCAAAAATTAAAAAAGAAATGCCACACCCTTTCAGCTTTAGCAACAAGTAATTTTAGAGTTGTCATATTTATATATTCATGGTTAATGTTGTTACTAATCTCAACCGGATTAGCCAACGGACACACAAAGTCTATAATGCATTTAAGTTGTTAACTGAATATTTCTAGTAAATATGTTCTCTTTACAGAAATCTACATGCTGTCATTTTCAAGTAAATATAAATATTCAGTTGCTGACTTCAATGTTGGGTGCAAAAGTAAGTTTTCTTTGTATCATCCCTCTTTGTTTAAACTGTCATATTATCATCCTTGAAGAAACAACTTGGATAATTTGTCAAGTTATAATTTATGTCTAGAGTCATTCTTGGCGCCCAATTAACAAAATATCATCTTCTCTAATAAGTGATGGATTATTGGATAGTAGACGATGATCAATCTTCTACTATCCAATATATATAATGGTATAAAACAATGCTAATACTCATAATATGACCGAAAACAATAACTAAAACCACATTTAGCAATGCCTTTAAACTTTATTTAACGGGTTTCATTGTGGAGATGATATTGTCTGCTTTAACTTTGTTACATGGTCGATGCAATGTGAATTCACATGGCAGCTACGTGTAGTTTAAAGCCCAGTACAAATGCTATCTATAAAAGCAGTGCATGTGTTCATCTTATTTTGATACATTTCTCAAAAACATTTTATTTCGAATACATTGCAAGCTGAACTTTTAAATTTGAGGTACGCATACGAGAATGTGTCCGGAATGTAAAATGTATTTTATAAAGCATGTCTAAACTTTTAGAATTGATAGTTAAAATCTTATTTACCTCTCAATATCTGCCATAACCGTTTCTAAGAGACAAGACCTCTATAGACCTCTACATAGAAATCTAAGTTGTAGAAGATTAGAGTTTTAGTTGGATACATATTTTAGTTTCTATAAATCTGCGGTATCTGATATATTGTTATATCCTAAGATACATTGTATAATTATTATATCCAAAGATGCATTATATCTAAAGATACACTATTATATCCTAAGGTACATTGTTATATCCTTATATGCATTATTATATCCTTACCTAAATTGTTATATCCTTAGCTACATTGTTATCGCCTTAGATACATTGTTATAACGTAGAAGATATGTTACTATGATACAAATGATACAATATGATTTGCAAAAAAAATATCTAGCTTTAGTAATGTTAATTTCAATTTAACATTTACGCGAGCATACTGTAGGCACAATAAACTATTACAAGTGGGTAAAATACATTACTTACTTTCAAATTAAACCGTATCACTTAAAATGCACTTGTATTTTAATTAAATAATTAATTCTGCCAAATATGTATAACATGAAGGTGACGTGTTTCTTTTCAATAACATTTTTTCGAAATATGCAGATATCTTACATAAATTCGAATGAGATATACATATTTCAGCCAACAATGTGTTGTTTTCTGATTTTATCCCAGCAAACCAATTATAAGCACAGTAGCTACAAAATGATAAATTTATCCATTTATTGTACGTGTCTTCATAAAACATATTACGACTTGCAGAATTGAATTGAAAACATCAGCTGGGAATCCAAATCACTATACAAAACGCAAGTTCACTATAATGTAGCGTCATATAAAATTGGATACTTTTGGATATTGAATTCCAAACAGAAACCTTAAATGTAATTTATATGCATCTCTTGAGACATTTTCAGAATCAGCTTCGATATAGTGATTTTATAAGGAAACGAACGCACTATCTTTAGATTTCAAGAATGCGTGCCACATGATTAAAAATTCTGAAATCAAGCGTTTCACTGCAGAATTTTTGAGATAGAAGGGGCTGGACCCCTGCTTAAGAAATCGACTAACATTTGCCATACCTCGGACGTTAAAATATTTCTGCTAATAATTCCTAAAATTTCCAGTCAACCAGCTTGTTTATTCTAAGCAGTTCGAAAAAAAGTCTCTTCTGAGAAAAAGGTTGAAGTTATCATAATATTTTTATAATTCTCTTTTCGTGGCACTACTGTTATTCTATGGCTATCTGCTCTCATTTGAGACAAAAGGAATATATCTCGTTAAGTGTGTGATCTCTATTATCGACGAGTAAAGAAGACTATCGCAGTGCTCAGTAAGACATACCACCAGTATTTTTTTGGATTCCCAAGATTGCGATATTTCAGGATATTCGGAAGATTCAGAAAGGAAATAAGTCAATCTACCAAATGTAGTTGCAATTCTAGATATACAGTTTATGAATTCCCATATATTACTGTTTTTTAATCACTTGTTTCATAAAAATTAATACATCACTCATTTTCAGTTCTAGCAAAACAATAAAGTAAAAAGTATATGCCCTTCCCAGCTTTTGCCAGTCACTATTAGTGTGCAATCTGTCTTTGTAGTTCAAATTTTAAATGACATTATATGCACCCACTATCAGTAAATTCGATTAAAGTATAATTGAGGGGATAAAATATATTAAGACGATATGTTTAATATTAAACCATTGGAACACTAATACATTCACATTGGTTGTTGAAGGATTAATAATGGATCCATAATTATTATTAGGGATCTAAGAGCACATTAGCATGTGTTCTTGGATCCATAATAGTAAAAGTGAACATTCAGCATTGAAACATTTTGAAATAATTCTAAATTCCAAATTAAAAAGTAAATTTAAATTAAATCTATTCAAAATTCTAATGTATTACATAATTGCTAAATATTGTTAATTTATATCCTGTATTTTGAAAAATATATTCAGATATTTACCATATAAAAGTAGGTGGGGCCTAACTGACACTTGGAAATTGTGATCTGCATAATAATTATTTGGGGAATCTTACTAATTGCACATGTTACGAACTCTGTAACTGCAAGTAGAAACATAAGAAATCTTACCATGTACATAATATATATTTCGCTAAGGCATATGTTCTACCTCGCTCGTGTAGACCATTAACTACGTGCAACCACTCTGAGTTTTGAGTATGCTCATATATTTTAATATCTGATTCTATATTTCATATTATATAACTTACTTCTATAGATGTGGATTTTCCGAAAAATTTTGAAACGGATATTTCCCGCGCGTAAAATTTTTAAATTATACTCTATATATTACATTTTAGCTGAAATAAAACGTTCAGTGACTTTTAAAATTATTTATTCTTATATTACAGCTACAGTCAGACATGCATTATATAACAAGGCTGAATAAATGTTTAAATCTAGAAATATATATATAAATTCTATGTATGAAAATGTCTTACATCTGTATACTGTGCAGTTGGTAGCTACAATTTATTATTTTACTTAAATACGCTTGCTTTTGAAAACTTTAAAAAAATTCTATTACACATAATGTTTTTTACATCTTTGAAATTCCAATTTTAATGCATTGCATAAAAAGAATGATAAGGTATGGAAAAGGCATAAGAATTTATTTAAAATTGTTAAACCATATCATGATTATACATAATTTACTGTTTAGTATTATAAAAAGTAGATTATAAAATATAAAATTAAGAAAAATAATAAAAATTGGTTATAAAAGAAAAATGCATTAAATAGTATATTATATTTCTTTCAATACCTACTGATAATTCAAGGGAAACGTTTTACTATCTTCTTAAAAAATGCCAGAAATAAATTACTAGTTTATTGTATGTAGAAAAATAAATTAATAAATATATATAAGCATATTATAAGACAAAAATGTTAAAAAAGCTTGTAATTAAGGACTTTTAAAAGTAAATTATTTTATATGATATTGAAAATTGTTTAAAAAAATACCTGTTTTGTAATTGAACGAGCATCACGAGAAAGAAGAGACAATTTGCAAGATGAGTTAAACATATATTTAGTGCTATTAAAGCATTTTCCCTTAGTAAAACTTGCGGATTCATTCCATTTTTTAAATATTTTTATAAATTTTGGATAACTTTACTGAGAGAATAGGCTTCTTGAAATTTCACTTGCTTTTTCTGAAAATGAATTCGCTTATACTCTTTTCACTGATACCCTTATACCCTCTTCACTTATACCATTTTACCCTTTTCACTTATACTCTTATACCCTTTTCACTTATACCCTTATACCCCTTCACTTATACCCCGTTTGGTCACTTATATGATTCACTTATACCCTTTTGGTCACTTATATGATTCACTTATACCCTTTTGGTCACTTATATGATTCACTTATACCCTTTTTGTCACTTATATGATTCACTTATACCCTTTTGGTCATTTATATGATTCAGTTTTACCTGTTTGATTATCATCCATTATATTTAAAATAAAGCGCATATACACACATACCCCCAAGCCTTCCAAAATTGTCCTTTTCAAAATTAGAAATTTCAAACAAAAATTCCTTATGAAGCTCATATTCAAAAATTCTTTATAGTTCATATAGAGTATTACATTATATATATAAATTAATTAAACAGAAAAAACATAGAGGAACATTTTTGTATTTTCGGAAAATTTCCAGCGAAATATTTTCAGACTCACATCTCTACATACTTCTATTTAAACTGTAACATTAAAGCGTTTATTCGAAGTGTTAAATTATTCTATTTAAAGTATTCAGTTACATTAAAAATATATATATATATATATATATATATATATATATATATATATATATATGTACCGTATTAGTCACAGAGATATACTTACAATTGCAAAAACGTTTTAAATTTTAAAATCTATTATCTTAGAAACAGTTTAAGTCAATAAATGTATTTCTTAAAGGAATACGAAATATAAATTTTTATACGGTCCCCCGGACCTACCAGTTATATTTAGAAAAACCATCCTTATATAATTTCAGAACAATCCTTATATAATTTCAGAACAAAAACAATCATGCTTTTACGACCAAAATTCACAGAGTTATAAAACATTAAACTTTATGACTTAAGTCTTTTTTTTACGCTTGAAATTGTCCTGTTTCAAGCAACCTTTAAAGGACCGTTTAAATATTGAAATACCGTATTTCTTTTTTACTTTTGTTGTCAGTACAAGCTGTATTTTTGATATTTTTATGTGTTTCAAATAATTATAAATTTAATATTGTTTAGTGTACTGTATATTGCTGCAAAAAATAACGTAATTTCCCCGAAATATTTGTCTCTTCACTTATTTTGTGTATAACCCCCATTTCTCAGCACAGAAAGTGCTCCCACTTTAAACAGCTTTAAGTCGGTGAATTTTGATTTTAAAAGGATGATTTTTTTTTTATTTTGCATGAAATTGTATGATGATTTTCTTGGAAATAACTGGTAGGACCAGGGGACCGTATAACAATTTATAGTTCGTACCTCTTTCAGAAATGCATTTATTGATTTAAACTGTTTTAAATGTTTTAAATCCAACCATCATAGGACAATCTAGACTATTCAAGCTATTCTCTAAAGCATACCAATGCATTTATCAGATCAAGTGCAATAATTGTAATTTGACTTATATCGGTCAAACTAAAAATCCATTGAATTTGAGAGTAAACCTTCACCGAAGCCAAATTCAAAAAGGCTCTACATTAAATCAGGAATACCATCTTCTATATTCTCACTTTCGGGATCATTCCTTTGGTAATATCTCAATTACATTCTTAGACCTCGCTGTAAAATTGAAAGAAATATTGTGGTGGAAAAATCTGCATATAATGCAACGAAATTGAATATATCCGTTTGGCTTAAATTCTGTGCTGTTTATCAGATTACATAATTGTGAGTTCTATAATTCCACTATGAATACAGCTATTGTACATCATTCCAACAATATAATACGTCGTAGATGGTACAGAAGCAAAAATAGAAAAACAGAGTTATTACGAGTGCAGATATTCATTTCAAGATTTTATACAGAGTGTTTATAGGTATAGTGATCATATAGTTGATCTCATAAAAACTTATGTATTAAGCATACGTAGAATGTATCTGCAGAAAATATGGAATATATGGTCTGAACAAGTTAAAATATGGTTTGAACAGGAATTAACTTCATTACAGAAACAACAACGACTAGTTAAAAAACGACTGGTTATTGCAACATTGCAACGACTGGTTATTGCAACATTGAACGACTGGTTAAAAAAACGATCAAGTTATCTGAATATAGTATTGAATACTGATCAGGGAACTTACAGTTGCATTATGGAATATTTCACAATTTTATTTCAAAATAAGTCTTTTAATCATATTCTGTTTAGAAGAATTTTGAACATGCATCATATGCGTCTGCCAATACTTAATCTAAAATGCAAGACTTCTTACCGATACGAAATCCCTTTGGGGAGATGTATGTTCCAGTGTAATTTTCTGAGTGAAAACCTAATGCCGGAAAATGAAGAAAATGTGGTTGTGATACAAGTTCACTTAAGGATCCAATAATTGGACATATCGTTACCGGCAACATGAATGTAATTAATGATTATGATTTAATAAAGGCATTCAAAATGGGAACCAAATATCGTAATCCACATAGAGGAAATGTCTATCACACCTTCGCGAAGGATTTGGACGATTTTATATACAGGATGTCTGTTAAATTTAGCAATCCCAGATTGTACTTTCAACAAATAACGCACTATGGTTTTTGATGATTTTAAATGTTATTATAAAACATAAAATTCCTATGGTAATGGATGTAAACTAAACATTCAACAATTAAAGCAATTACAGAACCAATTTATAATTACATACACTGATTAAGTGCCAGGGAATTATGCCTTCACTTGTAAATATCTATACATCAAAACCCTGATAACTAATTATGAAAATGATGCTTTATATCGCATTGTAAAAACGCCAACCAATGTGATTACTAATCGGATAAGAGCCTTGTGTCTTAAATCCGGAGTCAAGCACATGGGAAGAATCAAGTATTCGTATTTAATCAATATTCCAAAACTTCATAAAACACATATAAGCTTTCGACCTGTAACGGTGGGTTTCAATACTTACCTAACCAAAGCTAACACCATACTCCTTAATATTCTGAAACCAATTATGAAGAAAATTAAAAACAATCTGATGTGAGCAGTTCATGAATTTCCTTATATAATGCGATGAATTTACTACTTTTACAGAAAAAAATAGATTGTTTTTATAGTAGATATTTATAATCTTTCCAAGATATTGAATTTTCGTCAATTAGTCGTTATTTTTATTGATTTAGAGTCATTTTTATCCATTTGGAGAGTTTTTCATTAATGTAGCAAGATTAAAAAAGTCGCCAAGTTAGCGACATTCCACCAAATTCGTCGCCAAAATCTCGTCAAGCGTTATGAATGTAGAAATAACTTATTCTTACAGCAAATAAATGACTACTGGCGTTAACAGCTGATATCATTCCCAAAACATTGATGTATTTCGTTTCCCAAAACAGCCGCTACTATTCTCAAAATATCGACGAATACTACTGTTTAATGTAGCTCTTATCCCGTTAACTGTTCTCTTCTCCGACTGAATGATGACTCCTTTAACATACTTTATATAGAAACTACTAGAAGTATCTTGTATATCGTAGAATATTGGTAATTACGAAGTGTTTTTCAAACCTTCGAAAACTCGCGAAATGTCTCTAAATTGGCGATAAATCACTAAATCTGGCAACTATCTTCCTAAGTTCATTATCTGGAAACCTTAAATTCTCGTCATAGGAAAGGTTGCCTGTACAAGTTTTTAATCTGTCTGATTTTTCCATCTTGGACTCACGTGAGTGTATTTCACATGTTCATAACAATGTTTTTATGTAAAATGATATAAATAATTCAGATCCGTAAATTTGATATTCCAGAGAGAGAGAGCATTTCGTATGTTCGTAACAATATTTATTCAGTAGCCATATCTGCTATATTTGCATGTCTTACTTTTCGATTTTAATTCGAAAATGTTTTAAAATTTCCATTACTGTTTAAATTAAAATATTTATGTCGCTCGCAGTTGCATTTTCTGGATATTTTACGGAAGTTTCTCAATAAATGTACTTTAGCTGAAATTTAATACCTTAAACTAAACTAAGGTTCACAATTCCAATTTTGCATGCGATAGAATTGGATGACTTTGGAGATTGAAACCCCGCGAGAGAAAGCTCCTGTGTAATTTATGAGGTTCTCCGGAGACGAATTCAGAATCGATTTGAATACGGTGATTTTATAAGGAAACAGGAGTAAACGAGATATAAGCAATATTCTAACTATTAAGTTACTGTTGCTTCCAGTTCAAGATTGGAGATTTTCGAGGTCAAATGTACGGGCTGCACTTTTGGTAAAGTATGTAGTGGAATGCATAAATTAAGAAAACACATTCTTTTGGGAGTTAAACATTTTAAAAGCTTAATTGCAATTATTATATTCACAAGAGGTAATTTAACAACAAATTAATGAATAAATAATAAAAGGAAAATGCAAAGCAAAATTCATTCTCCGTTCTTAACGAAGCGAAATAAACATTTGCCTGAATGATTTTACCTGAATGATATTTGACTCAAAAACTGTAATAGGGTAGATGGAATTTTGCCTACATACGGGACATTTCACGTAGATTTGCATGATCACAATTTCAAATATCAAAGCAAACTGTTATTGGGCAAGACGCCTTTTTTTAACAGTGCATGCTCACTATGTTTTCTACATATAAGTATTAAACAGCTTTTAAACAGCTAATCAGAGCGTGCGCACTTAAATGTATTATGGTTTAAATGTGTTCATGTATGTATATTAAATAGGTATTTGTGATGTATGTGCTGCTTCCAGTGTGTTCTACCAGTGTGCTGCTACCAGTACTCTGTGCCTCTACCAGTGCTATCTGCTGCTACCAGTTTGTGCTGCTACCAATGTGTTCTGGCACACACTTTATAAGGACAACATCACCGACTTCATACTTAAAAGCAGGGCAATGTCGTTTATCGTAATTTTTCTTCATTTTAGCTTGAGACTCAGAAATAGTGTCTTTTGCTTTTGCCTGTAGGATTTTTGGTACACAATATTTCCCTTCTTCCGGTAACAGGTCAATTGGAAAATCATTAGTTCTTTCTGGCACTTAACCATACAGCAACTTGAATGCAGATTTGCCAGAGGATTTGCTTGATGTGCAGTTTATTTGATGTTGGACTTCTGTCATAAATTTGTTCCAATCCTTTTGGTTATCTTTATTACAACTGGCAGTAATGGTAGGGATCTAAATTCTATTTATTCGTTTGACTTCGTCATTTGCTTTGGGTCGTTGACTGCAAATTTATGTGTGTTTAAATTTACCCTCTCCAATTCCATCCCTAGAGATCTCGACTATTGAGCACGTTTCAGCAGAGATGGGGTGTCGCCTTCGATCATCCCGCAGTGTAAAAGAATTAACTCTTCAATGGGAGGCCATTTGGAACGACATCCCTCAGTACAGCATTCGACAACTTTATCCATTAATGCCATGTCGGGTAACAGTCCAAGACCAGTGGTGGACTGACTTCATATTGACGGCCTTATTCTGTGTAGACCCTACAGTGGAATAAATCATCCAATTGTTCTGAAATTCTAATCATTTCTTTTTCTGTACATCCAAATTACACGTACGAATTTTGTCTCATTTGGATAATTCTTTCTTGTTGTGTTGATGTTCTTGTTTTAAGGTGTATTATATATATATATATATATACATATATACTTAATACTTCCAATACTTAACTTAAAAATCAAGACAACCTACAGATATGAAATTCCATTGGGAAGAAGAATTTTTAACTATAACTTCTTAAGTAAAAATCTACAAACTGAAAATATAACAGCATGTAATAGTGAAAATAATCCTTATTCTGATCCTTTGATAGGACATATAGTCACTGGTGATAGTGCCGTCCTGGAGTATATGAAATTTAATACGGGTCTTTCAACTTGGTACAAAATATCGTAATCCTCATATAGGCAATTCATCTGAAACTTTTCAGCAAGATATAGATAAATTTATCTATGATCTGTCAATTCGTTTCAGTATACCTGACTTCACCTTCAATCAATGGCGTTACAAGATATGCAACGACTTCAAGTTTTTTTTATAAAAATTTATATCAACCACATGACATTTGCAAACTGAGCTTTAAGTATCTCAAGACCATTCAAGATAAGTTCATAATTACATACACTGATAAAGTTTCAAGCAATTACGCATTTACCTGCAAATTCTACTATATTCAAACCTTAAAAGAAAAGTATGAAAATGTTATGCTATATCGAAAAGTTAACCTTCCCCACCAAGAGATTACTAATAGGATTAAAGCCTTATATCAAAAAACAGGCGTTAAATACAATGGCATAATTAAGTACCCATACTTAATTAATATTCCTAAATTGCATAAGTGCCCTACTAGTTTCAGACCAGTTACAGTCGGCTGTAATACTTATCTTACAAAAGCTAATTCTATTATACTTAAACTTTTAAAACCTCTGTTGCATCAAATCAGTAATAAAGGTAGTTACATCATCAAGAACAGTCAAGAAGTTATAAAGTCTTTAAAATATCACAAAAATCCTTTATACTTTAAAACCTATGACTTTCAGGAACTCTTCAACAATATTGATCTTGAAGACTTATCTAATATCCTAAACCTTTTATATAAAGAATACGACTTGAACAAAACAATAGAATTAATTAAATATAAGTCTTTACCTAATATTGTCATTAAAGAAAACTACCTTTTTAATGGAATTTCTATATATCAGCAAATTAAAGGCATCCCCATGGGAGGGGGGTGTTCTTCTATACTTGCTGATCTGTACCTCAATTTTTATGAAAACCAATCACATCTTAATAATGAAATCATATACCTACGTTATGTGGATGATCTGATAGTCGGATATGAAAATGAAGATTATAGTATGAATTTCGATTTCTACCCTCCAAACTTAATTTTGAAAAAATCCTGCTGCAATTAAAAATGTAGTGGAATTTTTGGATTTAAGTATAGATTTCAGTAAAATACCTGTGAGTTTTACTATATATGACAAAAGAAAAAGTTTTAATATACCTATAAACAGTCTGATCAATTGGAATTCCAATCGTCACTTGAATATATTTAGGAATGTATTCTTGGGGGGATTGGCTAGAATTCAGCGAATTATCTACAATGAAGACATCCGTATTGATTTTGATCGGACATTTCTACAGCAAGCATATCTACAGCAATACCCCGTTCCTTTTATGCTACATTATATTGATAATCTATACAGTAAAATCAGGATTATTGTTCAAAGTTCAAATCTATTCTATATCATTTAGCAAATGAAGGTTCGCATAATATGAATAACAGGACCGCAGAACGATAACACAAAGTTATATACAGGTCATTGTGGTCTAAAGGACTAGTTGCTCATCCAGTGAAGGTTTTCATATTACCATTGGACTTTTTTTTTTAACGGTCTTATGATAATTTTTATTGTCACTCCGGGGTTTGGCTTCAGCGAGGGCTGGCGTCCAGGAGTGCAATACCGCGGCATTTATGACAAGCTTGTTGACAACTGGGGTGTAGGGTTACAACCCCTTACCGCCATTAAGTAAGCTTCTCGCTAGGCCTTCCTTCCTTTTCCATTCTAAAATTCTTTTTATACTTTTTTATATTTATATACACATACATACATTCGGATGAATTGCCTACACCATTTCATTGGTGGATGTAAATTCATTTTTGAACGCAATATTATTGTTAGTTTTTCGACATATTGCAGTAATTTAACTTTTCAGAATTTAATTACATTTTATCTATTTCGTTTACAAAGCCACTGTTATATTAATATGCGGCAAATATTTACCAATGTTTCTAATGTTATCCAGTTTTAGAACAACTTTATATTACAAACGAATGCATGATTAAATATTTGCCCTCAACATGAGAATCTGGATATTTATATCTTGATATTTATCTATTCCTCAAACACCGTTTCTAACTTATTTACTTTTCAACGCAACAAAATTTCAAAAGAATTTCTTGAGGCTGTTTTAGTTAAAACTTCTGAATATGTATTTGCTATGTTATTTTTTATTTCCATATTTCTTAAATACCCACCATAATTTGTAAAATTTTAAAACAAATATCAAGACAGAAATATGGAAAAAGTGTTTTGACAAAATTTTCTTGCATGTATACTTTAGTTTAAATAAAAAAATAATTGTTGCTTGAAGGAATTTTAACCTCTTAAGAAGCTTTCTTTTCTTTTCCTGTTTAAAAAGGTCTTATAAATAAATAAATATAACATACTAGAAATTAAAATATTTGTTTATTTTACTGTGATTTTTCTCTATAATTTTATAGTCTGTTCCAGTTTTTTTCCAAACCAGTGTTTGGTTTTTCCAAGCCAATTTGAACAAGTTTTTCTCTAAAACTACTCACCCAAATGAAACTATATTTAGAAAAAGTTAGTATGTTCAATGAATCGGATTACAGCTTCTCAATATTTACTTTATCATGCTATTATTTAGAGAACATGTTATGTCTCTGAACATTTTCACATTCGGAATTTGGGATGAAAAACACGTTTTATTATATCCTCAAAACATTTCGAATACTTTTCTGTATTTTTGTGTGTATTTATGTGGGTAGTGGAGACGATTACTTAATAACGAATGTCCTTATTACGATGACGTTGTATGAGTGGAAGTACGGTATTAATAGTAGTATGAGAATTTAGAACAAGAAAGTAAATATGTTTTAATCCGATGTTTTAAACTCGAATTATTCCAAAGTTTAAGATTACGTACTAGCATTTTCCCTCTAAGGACATTATTCCCCAGAACAATATTATCATAGCAGAAAAAGAAATATACCTGATAGTAGTATGTACAGGATAGTAGCTACGATAGTAGTATGCAGGGAAACAATTGGTCTAAGTATACAGGATATTAGTATGTACAAGATAGTAGATACAGTAGTAGCACGCAGGAAAACAATTGCTTATCTTTTCCATGGAATGTCAATAGTATTTATATAATATATAGTACTATGGATAAGGTAGTCGCATCCGTTTCTGTCATCACTACTGCCATTATCATGATAACCTGAAAATGTACATTTTTGAAGGATTTCTAGAACATATTTCAAGAATTATTTTAAATAGTTTGTGAGCTGAAGCCTATGTATAAATACGAGGGTGCACGTTATAGTACGAGGGTACACTGGAATTTTTGAGACAGGGGCTGACGATATGCGCTAGAAAATAATTATTAGTCGGACATTTAAATTTGAATTATTTTATGGCCGCTGACGATAACTTATGGTAACAATTACAATTTAGCTATCGTAGAATATATTTTGAAAGAAAAGAAAATGGTTTTGACGCGAGAGCATTATCGTGCTATGATTTTCTATGATTTTAAAGTGCGGCTAAATCAAGAAGAATGTCTTTAACGTCTACAATTAGCATATGGAAATGATGATCCATCTCGTGCCACTGTATTCAGCTGGTTTACAGAGTTTAGAAGAGATTGAAATTCCTCCAGGATAAAGAACACACAGGAAGACTTTTGTCAGCTGCAGTCCCAGAAAATGTGTCGGTCATTCGAAAAATGTTACTCGATAATAACAGCTGTACCTACCAAATGATACAGAAGGAACTAAACATTGGATCCGCGGCTATACATAAAATTATTCATGAAGACCTGCATATGAAAAATTAGTTTGCCGTTGGGTCCCTCATAATTTAAAAAAACACCAAGAAGCGGGGCGCTTCAGAATCAGTAAAGAAACCCTAAAATTACTTAATGATGGTTGACATGGCATTATTTCTAAACTCATAACTGGTGATGAAACATACATACCGTTTTCTACGTTTCCAACTTGTCAAGAAAGTAAAGTATGGAATTTTAAAGATGACCCCGAACCAACAATGGTAAAAATGCGACGATCAATTTAAAAAATTAATGTATGTTGTGCTCTTCAGATGTGCACGTCTGGTCAAAACCATAAGCTAGATGGAACAGTTACAGCTAACTGGTACAGCATTAAGTGATTTCCAGAATTTTTATCTGGAAGTGAATGTTAGGGGACTCATGCTTCATCATGACAATGCATCTTCTCATTCAGTAAGACAGACAGTCGAATTTCTTGAAAAAAAAACACATCAAAGTGATAGAACATTCACCTTATTCTCATGATCTTGCTAAGTGCAACTTTTGATTATTTTTAATTGGCTATTTTTATTATAATGAGATTGATGACTCTATACAAGTATATTTTTTATCGTTTCCAAGAAATAGATGACTTGAAGCATTTAATCTTTGGAAAATTCGCCTACAAGCCTAAATTCGCTACAAGGAAAATTCGCCTAGAGCACTGATGCTGGAAGGGAGTACTTTGAACACTTAAGTTTAACTTGTACCACTTAGCCGTATCTCAAACATTTCCATGTGACCAGTAACGGTGCAACACATTTTTTATATGTAAAAGATATATTCTTCTATATCAATTTTCTGGCATTCATAACACGTGAGAATTAATTTCTACAAAGTAAATTTATTTTACAATAAGTGGATTCCCGGTACATCGAACTGTGCATTGAAGTGGATTGGAGAAATGTCTGGAATTTCAGCGAGTGAGGCTTAGGTGCAATTAATAGACGTCCAGAGAGACGAGTTTGTAATCCTTAGTTTAATGTAAATAGAATTGAGAAGTATCTCAAATGCATGCTTTATAGACATTTTAGAATATTTTTAATTTTTGTGAAACCCATGGAGACTTTTTCGCAAATGTTTAAATACTTTATCCGACTTCTACACAGATATTTTATATAGTTCTTTTCATTTTCCTTTTCACATTCCCTGAAATACACGGTAATGTATAGGGAAACAATTGGAATTATTCTGAAAATCGCAACTCCAGTTTTCGACGGATCTACACGTTTTGAGACCTATAGAATACGAAAAAACTATTTTTAGCGTGACGCCTGTATGTGTGTGTGTGTGTGTGTGTGTGTATGTCAGTCTGTGTGTCTGTCTGTCTGTCTGTGTGCCCGTCTGTTCAATGTATGTATCCACTCTAACTTAAAACCTAATGGACAGAATTTCATAAAATTTAGCAGCTAAGTTGACCCTGGTGCTGATTAAATTCTAGTACGATTCTGGATAAAACAACCCGCCTATTTTGCGAAATGGCCCGTAAAAATCGCTTATATACAATCTAGCTGACAAACTAATTGATCAAATTTTACAAAATTTGGTAGATAAGTCAGTTGGTCACCCTGGTGTTGATTATATTTTTGGTACGATTCGGAAAAACATAAACTACCTTTTTCTGCGAAATGGTCCGCAAAAATCGTCAAAATCTAAAATAAAAATCTACGTATGTTGAAATATATCCATTGAATTCTTGTTTTATACGTAATTTTTTAACGATGAAAAGATTAAGATCAACCCCATTACACTTGGACAAACCGTTCTCGAGATATTTTAGTTAACGATTCGAAACAGAAGAACCTGCATTTTTTAAAGAAATGATCCGCAAAAACTGTATTATATCCACTTTAACTCAACTAATGAACTAAATTTCATAAAATTTGGTAGATAAGTTACTTGTGGGTGACCCTGGTGCTTTTAAGATTCTGATACGATTCGGGATAAATGAACCTTCCTTTATTACGAAATGGTCCGCAAAAATTGTATGTATCCACTCTAGCTGACATACTAATTGATCAAATTACACAAAATTTGGTAGATAAGTCTCTCGTAGGATACTGTGATGCTGATTATATTTTGATACGATTCGGAAAAAAATATCTACCTTCGTTTTGCGAAATGCCCTCAAATCTAATATATTCGATTTAAAATAAAATACTACATGTGCAAGATATTGAAACTCTGAAATGACTAAAACTGATGAAATTATATTAATTAAGTACTTGTTTTACATGTGAAATTTGACAACTAAGCGAATAAATCTGACCCTATGGTTGTTGGATAAACCGTTCTTGAGATATTGTGTTTTTTTTTGGAATTTGAAGGACCTGAAGAATTTAAAGGGAATTAAATTGCCAAACGAAACGAAGATGCAATATAAAGACGAATTGAATATAATATCAGAAAATTATCCATATTATTTTCTGCAATTAAAATCAATTTAATGCATAATGAAATAAAAAATTACAAAATGAATTTAAATCTGCAGGGAAAGTCATGTACTGCTCACCTCAGATGTTACTTTCCGTGCAATACATGGTAATGTATAAGGAAAATATTGAAATCATGCCGAAAATCACAATTCGAGTTTTCGACGGATTTATACGTTTTGTAACCTCTAGAACACGAAAAGACTATTTTTAGCGTGACGGCTGTCTGTGTGTCTGTCTGTGCAACGTATGTATTCACTCTAACTCAAAAACTAATGGATCAAATTTGATAAAATTTGGTAGGTAAGTCACTTGTGCGTGACCCTGGTGCTGATAAGATTTTGGTACCATTCGAAAAAAACACTTTTTTGGGAAATGACTCGCAAAAATTGCCGTATACATTGCAGCTGGAAAACTAATGGATCAAATTTCACAAAATTTGGTAGATAAGTCACTAGTTGGTTACCCTGGAGCTGATTAGATTTTGGTACGATTCGGAAAAAGTACTTGCCTTTTTTTTGCGAAATGGCCCGCAAAAATCTCCAAATTCTAAAATAAAATACTACGTATACTCAAATATATCAATTAAATGCTTATTTTATACATAATTTTTAACAATTAAAAGAATAAGGCCAACACCGTTACACTAGGGCTAGCTGTTCTCAATATATTTTAGTTTCTAAGCATGTACACTGCGCCACTGTTGGAAAAACGTCCAGTTACCAACTGAGAACGAAAATTGAATTAAAAGGGCCAATTCAGTGTCATTTTAAATGATTGTGGGCGTTATTTCATGCAATTAAACCGTTGTCAAGCCGTTCTCGAGATATTTTAGTTTTTTCACATTTTTGCTATGTCAATTTTGAGTCCATTATTTATGAGTGTTATTTCGTGCAATTAAACTAAATTTACTACATTATTAATGAAATAAAGAGATAATATATTTGAGTCTGCAAGGAAGTCATGTGCTGCGCACATCGGATGTTTTACTTTCCCTGAAATACATGGTAATGTATAGGGAAAGCATTGGAATAATACCGAATATCACAACTTGAGTTTTCGAAGGATATACACGTTTCGAGACCTCTAAAATACGACAAAACTATTTTTAGCGTGCTGTATGTGTGTGTGTCTGTATATATGCATGCATGTCTGTCTGTGCAATGTATGTATCAACTGTAACTCGGAAACTAATAGACCAAATTTCATAAAATTTGGTAAATAAGTCAGTTGTGTGTGACCCTGGTGCAGATTAGTTTTTGATACTATTCAGGATAAAAGATCCTACCTTTTTTGCGAAATAACCCGCAAAAATGTCCTTTATCCACACAACTGAAAAACTAATAGATCAAATTTTACAAGATTTGATAGATAAGTCACTTGTGGTTTACTCTGACGCTGATTAGATTTTGGTACGATTCGGAAAAAAAGAACCTGTCTTTTCTTGCGAAATGGGCTCACAAAAATCGTCAAAATCTAATATAAAAAACTACATATGCTCAAATATATTAATTAAATGCTTGCTTTATACGTAATTTTGAACATCAAAAGTATAAGATCAATTCCATTACACTAAGACTAGCTGTTCTTAAGATATTTTATTTTTTTCGCATTTTCTCTACACCACTTTAGAAAATAAGCCTAGCTACCAAATGAGAACGGAAACTGAATTAAAAATATAAATTCAGTAGTAGTTTTAAATAATTATGGTTGTTTATTTATGCATCTAAACTCAATGTAATGAAATATTGAAGAAATAAAGAGAACGCGAATATGAGTTCGCAAGGAAAGTCATGTGCTGCCCACATCAGATTTTTACTTTCCCTGCAATACATAGTAATGCACTGGGAAAGTATTGGAATCATACCAAAAATCGCAACTCGAGTTTTCGACGGATTTACACGTTTTGGGAACTCTTGAATGCGAAAAATCTATTCCAGTGTGACGTCTGTGTGTTTGTCTGAGTATATGTCTGTCTGTGTGTCTGTCTGTGCAATGTATATATCCACTCTAACTCTAAAACTAATGGACCGAATTTCATAAAATTTGGTAGGTAAATCACTTGTATGTGATCCTGCTGCTTATGTTGGTACGATTCGGAAAAAGGGAACCCGCCTCTTTTTCCTAAATGACCCTCAAAAATCTCATGTATCCACTCTAGCTAAAATACTCATTGTCCAAATTTCTCAAAATTTTGGTAAATAAGTGAGATATTCTGGTGATGATTAGATTCTGCTACTATTCAGAAAGAACAAGCTGCATTGTTTTACAAAATATCACGCAAAAATCTCAAAAATATAAATTAAAAAACAACGTATGCTCAAATGTATCCATTAAATGCTTGTTAAACACGTAATTTTTGGCGAGGAAAAGAATAAGACCATTACTGTAGGACTGATCGTTGTCGAGATATTTTAGTTTTTCGCATTTTTTACGCCGCCTTTGTAAAAATTGTCCAATTACCAAATAAAAACAAAAATTGAATTAAAAGTGCAAATTTAGTGTTATTTTGTGCAATTAAAATCAATTTAATGAATTATTAAAAAAATAAGGAAAATGATTCTGGAGAGAAAGTCGTGTGCTTCTCACATCAGATTTTTTAATTTATTCATGGCATTCAAGCTATTATCTGCTTTTTTTCAAATGAGTAAAGTATTGACAAAAATGCAAATGCATTACATTATCTTGGAAAATATCATACTATCGCATAGTAATGCAGTATATTCAGTAAGTATATTCAGTAAGTATATTCAGTTTTTCTTCATACCATTTTGCATGTATATCCGCTCAATGTCTCCTCCAGTGTAGGCTACATAGCAATGAACACACACAACAATAAAGTATTATTGGTCATTCGAAGGTCAGCCATCGTAGCTTTTCCTCCTCATTATTTAGATGATTGAGGCAATGGTAGATCACGCAATCATTCAGACTTTATCTAATTTCCAAGATAGATTGGTCCCGTCGTGCATGTTCATTTTAGAAACATTTCAAAACATCTTAATTATAGATAATTGAGACAGAACTGTTATTCCAAAAATTTATTCCAGCTGGGTGTTTCAGTCTCTCAGAAATTTTCTGTCTTTGATGGAGTAACTTCTCTGTCCGAATAATCCTGAAGAAGCCGAATATGTCGCCTTCGAAACTGTGGTGCAGTTTTTTGAAAATAAAAAGAATACTGTTTAATATAATACTGCTAAATTTTTAAATTATACTTAGTATACATGGACGTAAATTGTATGAGTGAACTTATTAAATTCTATACATTGCGTTGTTTGCCGCTGAAAATCCGCCAATTATATATCTTTCGCGCGAGTTCTGTACAATAATATTAATAAATATGACGACGTAGTGGTCGAGTGGTCAAGGCGAGCGTTTCCACAGCAATCGCTCGACCGCCGAGTTGTGGGTTCGAGTCCCACGTAAGGTATAGATGTTTGTGTTGTGGGCGCAGTGTGTTCCGCCCCTCTCTGGTGCGCCTGGAGCAACGTCCAATGACGGCTAAATGGTTCACGTTCTGGCCGCTGACAAAGGCGAATGATGAAAGTCAAGTGCCTGGCCATTTGAAATATATATATATATATATATATTAATAAATATAATACTAAATTGATTGTACCATTTTAACTTTAACAATAAAACATTTATTAACAGCATAACATACTTAATTACTTAATTACAACAATCATTCCTCTTGTTCGCGCCGGAGAGAGACAATGTGAGACGCTTTGTTAAAATGCCTAAAATGTATTTAAGACCTGGTACATGTTTAATGGGCATATACCTTCACTTTCGGCTTCGGCCATAGACCACAATTCCTGCATCAGCAAATCGTACTGGCCGTATGTCTGCGTATTTGGCTCCATCTCGTACTGATGATTGTAGTGCAAATTGATCTAGCCCTTCTTTTGGAATCTCTACGGAACACTTGCGTAACACTTCTCAACTGCATCTCTCTACTGTTGAAGTCGTTCTCTGCATCTTATGTCACACTCGTTGTCTACATATCTAGTCGTTCTTCTTAAGTGTCGTGCTGTCAGTCTGTATTAAACTCGTGTGTTCGTTCTTATCTTTTCGTTCTGTCTTAGGTTGTGGCTCTTTTGCCTCAGTACTGAAACTCCTCTTTTACTCCTATTGGCCGCATTCATGGCGAAGCCACAAGCACCTTCTCCATTGGATAGCCTTTTTATCCAATGTCGTTACTTCACATTTTCTTAAGATTCCTCCAACTTCATCTGTCTTGATAGCCCTAAATTCATGATTTTAGTTACCCTTTGGGTCAGCTTGTCATAAACACTGCATCATTTAGGCTGGAGGTATAGTCTGATGTTTCAAACACAAATAATGTACATAAAGCTGTCTCACATTAACTGGCGTGAGATCCATTTCTGGTCTCACAGAAACAAAGCAACGGAGGCAAATTTCCCCCCTTCTTTTGCCTATGGTTGATACATACATGCAAACAGCTATTCCATTCTGGAACTGATATAGTATTTTACATTTTAGATTCAAAAATTATCTTAACATGGCCTTTATTGGCTTAATGAATTAGAAATCGCATGTCATGATATGTGACAATTTTACTATTTAGGTATTTGCTCATTAAATACATACCTACTTAATTTTCAACAACAATTTTATTCCTAAATAAATACACAAAATATCATTAAAACGCTCAATTTAAGTAAAGTAAAGATACTGCTAGAATAAATAGATGTCTTAAATCTTTACTTAAATTTCATACCATTAACATTAAATTCTGGCCTAGTAAACATATGGCATTATTAATTGTAGCTTTTCCCGCCTCTTCTAAGATTTGTTGTTATTAAACAAAAAAAATGTGCTAATCTATCAAAGACGATTTTCAATTTTAAACTTTGTATTTTATTTGATGCTGAAATAGCTCCTAGATTGCATTCGCATTTTACCTTCTATAACAGTTATACGTGATTTCCATCTATCAATTCTACACATTTATTGTCTATAACTGAATATTTAACACCTGCATATGCATTAATGCAATATGAACATGACCTCATACCGCTAAGCTTACGCTGCAAACTAAACTGTGTGCCAGCGCACTTATCTTGGGTCGAAACAATCGAATTCCGATGATTGAAGCTTCCATGTAATTAATGAAGACCCGAGAGACGAATGCTGAGTAGATTAGTGGACCATATATTCATGGAGAAAAACATAGATTATATTATATCTATACATTATGGATAATTTAAATTTTTATTTTAAAGATGGACTGTCACTCTCAGTGCAGGGAGAAACATCCTTGTTCCAGTTGCATAACTTTCAGCTCATTTCAGCGCAGATAACCATTAATTTGACTGTTAGCGCAGATAACTCGTTCAGTGTTGATATTTTCGAATATCTGTTAACCGATTAATTCAGTCAATGCAGTGGACTACTAATTAAAATGAAATTCAACTCATATTGCCCAAAGCTGTACACTGTTTATGAAGCTGTTCAGTCGTTCGTGAAAATTCCAGCTGTGTTTCTAAAATATTCAGCTTATTATCATCTGTCGAAAGGTTATTTTTGCATTTAATATATATATATATATATATATATATATATATATATATATATATATATATATATATATATATATACAGGGTATTCATAAAGTTCCGGAACGGCGCAATATCTCGAGACGTATTCAATGTTTTTAGAAAAGCTATGCAATGATACCAAACTTGACCCCTCCCCCTTCCTGGGGGAAGGGGTGGGGCAACTTTGAAATCTTCAGTGGGAACCCCCATCTTTTATTGCAGATTTGGATACTCCAGAAAAAATTACATACATTTGACCTACGATTTTTGATTTTTGCTCCCACAAACGGCGGTATAATCGAGGGAAAGGGAAGTGCGGCGCAGACGTTTAAAAATGGGAATGTCTCCGGAAATACACTTCGGATAGAAAAATAAAAAAGTACGTGTTCAATATTTTCAAAAAACTTTCCAATGATGCTAAAATTGACCCCCTACCCCCACAAACCGTTCACTTCAGCGGTAACTGTTGACTTCACTCTAGAAAACGGGTCGAAACTACTTTTAGCACTACCCAGGAACAACGATGTGGACGTAATAGTTTTATATTCCATTCGGGGTGCTTGATTAACATGAATCCCCTTGCCTCTCATGACCAGGGTACTTTTTTCTGTAACTCCCCTTCCCTCTCATGATCGGGGTGCTTGAATCAAAATCTTAGGTCAAAAGTATTTAATTTTTTCTGGAGAATCCAAATCTGCAATAAATAATGGGGGTTCCCATTGAAGTTGCCCCAATGTTGGGGTCAATTTTGGTATCATTGGATTGCTTTTCTAAAAATATTGAGCACATGTGTTTTATTTTTTGATTCGAAGTGTATTTCTCGAGATATTGCGCCGTTCCGGAACTTTCTGGGCACCCAGTATATATATATATATATATGTATATATATATATATATATATATATATATATATATATATATATATATATATATATATATATATATAATCATAACTATCAGGAACCTTACTCCATTGAAAAACCTGAAACTTTCAATAATGTACCCCTGACATTTTTAGTCATATGCTTTTAAATGTTTTATAGTGTAATGGACGTATTCATAGTCGCAAGTCTACCTATAGAGTGCCTAAGGTTAATAATCGCACAACTAGTATAGATATTAACATTTGACTATAATAGGTTATGTGCTTTTCATTTCTCTTCACTGAATCGTCGATAACTGCTCTGACATAAATAGGGCATATCATGTACAGTAATTATGAATTTCCTTCATTTCCCTACGATGACAGTTTTACATATTCGGCTGCAAATTTTAAGACAGTCAAGTATATTCGCATAATATTATTAGATATTATTATAATATTATGGCACGTTCTTCCTATCAAGATGGATTATATGCATGGATAGTTAACTTGCTGTGCAATAAACTTTTGCAGTCAAGTATGATACTCGGAAAGAACGCCATCTTAACGTCGCATATGGCGATATTTGTCTACAAGCATGGTAAACACTGCATATGATAACTTTGATAAGTTCAAAAGTTCGTGGAAATACTTGAAAGTAACTATAAATTACGTAAAACACAAAAATGTATTGGTTAGTATGGCAACTCCATCGAAAAAAAATACATCGACAGCTTCAGCTTTGGGCAAAATCTTTCACACTCAAAACACCACATAAATGTACATAAATACTTTGTCTGTGCGCATTTCTGAAAAGTTAATAATTCAGATAATTTTGGGAAATATTATAATTATGCAATTTCTAAAATGTTTAATATATTATCATTGAGTAATTTTCAAAAGATTTGCTAGTAATTGTTTCTTTGAAACGTAAATATATATTCAAAGAAAAGGGATCACGTACAATGCATGTTTTGTAACATAAACATCTAGTAATCCCTTGATGATTGTTAAATCGCAATGTAAGACCTCACTAATGAAGAAATGCATAGAGGCGTATAGAAATGGCTGATGCTTAGCTACATGTGTAGTTCATAAATTAAGGAAATTTAGTGTAATGCTTCTTAAGGTAATTTCATTTACACTTTAAAGCTTTAAGTAAATGGTACTATATATGCAAGGTTACACCAAATAGTTTAGATATAATGTGATGTAATTAAGGGGCAGAAGTTAGTTTTTAACCATTAGAAATAATATTTAGCGATGGTTAAATGTATTAATATTGTTATTTAAACATACTATTGCATAGAAAAAGTAGTATGGCTTTTTGTCAAAATTTGAATTTAAGATTGTGGAGGAAAGTACTTTTTGCAATATTCTAAGAACATTACAAACACTCATAAATATGTTATCTCTTGCTCTCTCTATCTCTCTATCTGTGTGTGCGTCTCTGTCCCTCCGTGTGTCTCATAATATATATATATATATATATATATATATATATATATATTTTCCCTAAATATGGGAGTGTGAGCCATGTGTGGATAAAATATCCCAAGAACAAATGTATATATCATTCTATAGTATCTATCATTTTGATTAATTTAAGGGTACTTAAAATATTGCATCTTTACGTATGTATATTATCGACTATGGGACAGAACACAGAGCCGAATTTCCCATTACCTCACCCAAAGGTACCATACATTGTTAAACTAAAGCATTATACATTGTATGATATATTGTTAGAAAAATGTTTCAGCTTATTTCTTTAGGACAATTTATTTCCCTAACTTTACAGGCTTAAATACTGATACATGAACACAAGTCAACTGAATATATCAGATTTATCATTATTTCTTGATTTGCTTGCTCCCACTTGCACGTACAGGGGGGAAGGGTGTTAAGGATCATAAACCCCCATTGGTTAAAAAGGAATTTTTTTTTTTGGAAAGCAAAATGCAGTTCTCTAAACATTTTCCGGCATCTATTCCACGCCTCTACATGTGTGCTCACCTGGGAACACCGCATGCTGTTGGCACATTTCGGGCGCGGTAGTCCGGTGGTTTGCGTTGTCCTAGATATGCACGCTACCACAACTGCCGCCGTGTTCATGCGGAGTACGATCACGTTAAACTTGTGGGTCCGAAAGTGCTTCCGAGAGGTTGGTGGTAGGGGAAGGAGGGTGAGGTTCCTGTGGATGCCTCCCCCACTGGATTCCGGTCTAAATGGGTGGAACTTCCCGGCCGTCCAAACGGTTACCTTACACCTTTCTGATAGGTCGGACGGCCTGGGTCTCAGCAACAACAACGCCTCTACATGCTGTTAACAAATGTTGTTTTGAAAGCTTATGAACATTTTAATAAGGACAATTTGCAATCGAAAGACACACTTTATGTTTTACCTGATATTGTTTGATACAAATTAGAGTTCTACACGGATCGGGTTTGACCCGAACCGCACTCAAAACAAAGTAAATTGTCAACCCGTAACCTGGCTCGAACTCGCAGCATAGAATGACTCAGACCATTCGACTCACCCAAGGGCATCAGCAGCAAAATGGACGGCCGGGAACTCGCAGTGTGTGAATCGGAAAAACGACTTGCATTACAAAATTTCACTCAGTAGTTTTTAAATCTCTAACGCATATGCATAACGTTTATCCAGTTATTGGCATATCAAATATAGGGTATGGCCCTTAAAAATACGTCTTGTGGTTGACCTACGACCCGAACCGCAGCGTAAAAGTAAAAGAAACCCTAGCCTCCATTTGGAAATTATAGATAGCCAATACCGATCCTTGCAGCAAGTAAAGAACGCGTTGCAGAAAGTAAATGCCCTGATGCAGGGCTCTAATATAAACTCACTTAAGGATATAGACTATCAATATGAAGAATGTCGAATAGTAAACTACAATATATATATATATATATATATTTACTTTCCTTATATATGTTACCGGCAATGTATGAAAGCCTTCAGTCTATAAAATACCTGGGCATTATATAGAATGCCGAAAACTGGTCGGCAATCTATGAAACGATTAAAATTTCACAGATTTCCTAGGCATTCTATAGAATGCCAAATGATAAACTGGCAAAGTATGAAATACATCTCCGATTCATTCCTTTTTTCATATTTTGCCTAAATATCATCTGTCATTCTATAGAATGCGTAGGTATTATATACAATGCCTAGGGAAAGTGTATAATAATTCTCATATTTCATACTTTGCCTAAAAAAGACCGGTATTCTATAAAATGCCTAGGTATCCTATAGAATGCCGGCATTTCATACATTGCCGGTAACATGACCGGCAATGTATGAAAGTCGGCATTCTATAGAATACCTAGGCATTATATAGAATACCGAAAACTGCTCGGCAATCTATGATACGATTAACATTTCATACATTTCCTAGACATTCTATAGAATGCCAAATGACAAACCGGCAAAGTATGACATACATCTCGGATTCATTCCTTTTTTCATACTTAGCCTAAATAGCATTTGTCATTCTATACAATGCCTAGATATTATATGCAATGCCTAGGGAAAGTATATAATAATTCTCATATTTCATACTTTGCCTAAAAACGGCCGGTATTCTATAAAATGCCTAGTTATTCTATAGAATGCCGGCATTTCATACATTGCCGGTAACATATACATAATGTATAAGGAAAGTATTGTGACGGGGTGAAAATTCGAATTCGAGTTTTCGACGGGAGAGCACGCTTCAAGCATCCCTGATCACAAGAAATGAAATACATTGAACCCTATGGGACCTAATTTTTCAAACATTTTTTAAGCAAATTTAAAATTCACAAGTTGCTTCGAAATTTTTAGAAAATATTCACATTATCCCATAAAATATATAAAAAAATTTCAGTAAAATATATTAAGTAGTTTTTTAATTAAAAATTATTTAATATAGGGGAAAAAAAATTCAATTAAATTCTGACTTTTGGGATATCCTCCAGAAAGAAAAACGAGATATATAATATAATAAATATCTTTCCAAGAGTTTAATCATTTTGTATATGAGAGACCCTTCATATTTTAAAATAAATTTGGTAGATAACAATTTGTTGAACATTTTATTCTACATTAAATTTGTTGAACATTTTATTCTACAAAAATTTGGTAAATCTTTAAATATAGATCATACACTTTTTTTTCGAAATGGCCTGCAAATAATCCACGTTCACTTCTATAAATCATTGTTGTAATATTGTTTAAAATTCTGATGTGGGCAGCATATGTCTTTCCTGCAGACTCATATTCACATTCTCTTTATTTCTTCAATAATAATTTGAGTTTATCTGCACAAAATAACTGCCATAAGTATTTTAAATGCCAATGAATTTACACGTTAAACTTAAATTTGGTTCTCATTTGATAGCTGGACTTATTGCAAAGGAGGCGTACTTCTGTAAATCATTGTTGTAATATTATTAAAAATTCTGATATGGGCAGCACATGTCTTTCCCTGCAGACTCATATTCACGTTCTTTTTATTTCTTCAATAATAATTTGAGTTTATCTGTACAAAATAACAGCCATAAGTATTTTAAATGACATTGAATTTACACGTTAAACTTAAATTTGGTTCTCATCTGATAGCTGGACTATTGTCAAAAGTGGCGTAGCGAAAACGCGAAAAAACTAGAATATCTTAAGAACGGCTAGACCTAGAGTAATGGGATCAGTCTTATTCTTTTTGTTGTCAAAAATCCCGTATAAAATAGAAATTTAATTGATATAATTGAGCACATGTAGTCTTTTATTTTTATATTTAACGATTGAGGACCATTTCGCAAAAATAGCTCGTTCCTTTTTCCCGAATCGTACTAGAATAACCTGCAAATGATTTATATACCAAATTTTGTTAAATTTGGTATATAAATCACTTGTAGGTTATTGAAATATTATTCACCAATTTTTGTTAAATTTGTTCCATTAGCTTTTAGCTAGAGTGGATAAAGGCAATTTCTGCCGGCCATTTCGCAAAGAAGGCATATTCTTTTATTACGAATCGTACTATAATCTAATGCATATCAGGATTTCCTACAAAAACATACCAAATGTTATGAAATTCGGTCCATTAGTTTTTCAATTAGATTGGATGTAATATCCTCACAGACACACAGAAACATACACAGATACACCCTTACACACACAGGCGTCTTCCTAAAAATAGTTTTTTCGTGTTCTAGAAGTCCCAAAACGTGTAGATCCTTCGAAAATTCGAGTTCTGATCTTCGGCACGATTCCAATACTTTGAATACATACACACACATATATTATCTTTGTATCTGTGTATCTAAATTCCGTGCCTATGCAATTACAATAGTTGTGATTTTAAATGATCCCTAAACTTTTATTATTTCTTCAACGAAGCCTAATTTTAACTTATGCAGAATGCAAATATCTCAAGCGATTGTAAGGTGGGTGAAATAAGAATTGCTGAGTTTTTTTCGCACAAAATTATTTGGCTCTGGAGTCTGGAATACAAGTTTAATGAATGAAATATTCATTGAATTTGCTCGGAGAATCTGATGATTTATGTTTCGATACAGTTTTAAATATTTAAGTATAATAAATTACTGTAGTACTGTGATAATGTAAAATATATCACCACTGAATGTATCACATTTTAGAAATTTTTAAATGAAATTACATTTCAGTTGGAAAGTGTTTCATAATCAATACTTATGCATGATTGATCTTTCTTGTTTTTAACTGTAAAAATAGTAAATTTATTTGCATTATATAAGGAAAGTCATGTGTTGCCCACATCAGATTTTTTTATTTTATATACTTTTGCGTACATTCAATATTTTAAAATTAAATGTGGATGATAAATACTTGAAATTTTTCTCCACGTTCGATTTTTCAAGTGATCCTATATCCAAAGGAACGCTTTAAATGGATTCTAAACTTTGATTAAAAAGTAAGATGAGTTCTAAAATGCGCTTCTAAACTTTCTGAGACCTAACATTCCAGATAAGATGAATTGCTATGCAGATGATGAAAAGGAGATTTACTTCCAGATGATAAAGTTAATCGGACGATTGAAAAAGCAAACGGAATTCAGAAACGATTTAAAGATAAAGGAAATCATATAGGGGACAGTATGAAAAAAATGTAATGTTTTAAAGTATCAATCGACAGATTCACATACACACACACAATATCTGGTTAGGGGTATTTACTATTTATTTAAAAATATGAACAGCACATGGTCTTCCCACCAGTCGTATATATATTGTCTTCCATAATGTATTAATTCGATTTTATTACACAAAATCACAGAAAATAGATACTTAATAACACCATATTTGTAGTTTTGAAATATTTCTTTTCAGTTTTAAAAAATTTGACGATGTTTTGTATTTAAAACTGTCCAGAATGGACCAAAAAACAAAATAACTGAAATATACATAGAACAGTTTTTCATTTGTTTTTCTTCATTTATATTTCGTTTATTGCTATTTATTTATCGTTGTTTGATTTTATTCGGTTAGTCATAAAATGTTACGTAAAAACAAGCATTTTATTAATAAATTTAAGCATACGGTCCTTTTCAAACAGCCAATTCTAAATTTTCAAATGCTAATTAAATGATTAGCATTTGAATCCACCAAAATTGCTCTAAAATGTTACGCTAAAGTGGTTTATTTATATTTTAAAGTACCCAAAATTTGTATATATATCAAAAACCAAAATTGAAATGTTCGGCCCTATTTCTTTGCATTACAATGTTTCATAGAGAAAGTAAAAATATATTATTATATATAATTATTAGTTTTTGATTATAGTAAGCATTTAATTTATTATTTTGACGGATTTGCTCATTTTGGACATCCTGAAACTCATAGAACATTTTGGGCGTCTGCCTGATGTATGTTTGGTATATGTCTGATGTATGTTTCTGTCATGAAAATGATAGCTAATAATGCGTAATTACAAAATATGTTTAGTATACTTTTGCATCGTAAAATAAATAACAATGATTGTATAAAGCTGCCATAAACGAGTATTCAGATATTGCAATTTTTGAACTAAACATATGAAAACGTTTTATAAAAATTTGCACGTAATCATTATGCTGAAATAATTGATTTTGTACGGTATGTTAGGCCACGAGTTTTACAAAGCAATGCAGCCTACATGTGTCGCTCCTATTTTAATATATTTATTATAATTATTAATTTCAAATGGTAACGAAGGTGTAACGCTGAATGTTAAATAAAAATATTCATTAGTCGTTATCTTGATAAAATAACCAAGCACATAAATTAGTTTAGTTACAAAAGTTATATAAAGGCGAACAGTATTTGCAATGCTATATGCCTATTGTCACATACTGTCAGAAAAAAGTAAAATACCATATCCAAGTTGATTCTTCAACAATGAAAAAAATAGCCTTAACTAATTTAAGAGCTTCACATTTTCATTCGCAGAGAAAGTCTCAAATTTGTTGCTCAAAGTGGCATCTGAGGGCATCATTGTGTAGCCAACACCGGCGAATGAAAGACTGTCGCACCCTCTGGCCCACTCCTGCTGAGGTGATGATATTGTCCGCAGCAATAACGATTCTTATGATGAGATCAAAGAGTCCACAGGTGTCTCGCACACTTGCGGAGACTCACCTGTGGACTCGCATGTTTTCAGGTGCCCCCAGAAGGTGAATATGTACTGGGGATTATGGTTAAGGGAGCGTAGAAGCCAAACAATAGGTCCATCACGTCCAATCCACTGCCCAGGATATATATCATTTAGGAAATCGGGTAATGGGTTGCAAGTACTGAACCTGTGAATTGGCCTTCACGCTCCTCGTACCTTATTCCACTATCCCTTATTTTCGCCGCCCCATATTTGATCGGGAGAAAAAGCCGCAAAGCACCTAAATAGAATCGAAGTTATCCTGAACAGGTCAAATGAGTCCATTGCAGAGTAGAAAATGCATCATGAAAATTATATCAAATGGGAGCAAGAGTCGCAAGCGTTACTTAACAATTGAAATTTTAAAAATGATGGTTTAAAAATGCTGCCTCTCCCCCCCCCCCCCCCTCAGGTAATATCGTACTTCAAATGTATGTTTTCCATGCGTTTCAATATGAATTGATTTTTATATATGTATAAATAAAATTTTAATTACTAGCGTTTGAAATTTATATCGTAGATATGTAACTTTTTCAGAGAATGCTTATAATAATGTTACAAACTTATATTTAAAATACCAAATTTATATTTATTAAATTCACAAATTTTAGATTTCTGTATTTAAATCGCTATTTCAGTTGGCAACAGAGCTGTCTATCACTTCAACATCCGATTTTCCTTATGTGATTGTGTTTACACTGTAATTCCCATTGGTAAATGGAAAAGATCCAAACTGGAGTCGACAGACAAAGGATTTCTTGATGAAAGATATTGAATCCTTAATATAATTGTAAAAAAAATAAAATGGAAACAAGACGAATGCAATTTTAAATGTAAAACTTCACAATGGCAAACTTTAAAGAACGTACATCGCAGCTGTTATTTTCACAAAATTTTAATTTTGAGCAATATCGATAATTTATTGACACACCGCGTGATTTTTTCAGGGAAATGCATCTAACAATGTTAATACCTCATGCGTGAAAAATTAAAAAATCAAATCTCTATCTATTACACTCGCAAATTTAGATTTCTAAATTTTAACCACCAGCTGCATGGAGAGATAGATATTTTTGCATTCGCAGTTCTTCGACTCAGATTCATTGTCTCCGATCCTGGCACTTTGTTTTCAATAAATTTTCAGATTTTTAAAAATCTGGGGCAAATCTATCGATTTTATTAAAATTCCATTTTCTAGAGGGTGTTACAAAATTTTCTGCCTCCTGCTCAAACCCCAAACCTATATATTACTTTTTTTCTTGCAGTAGAATATAACTTTGTCCCGTATCCCTTATTTTATTTGTCAAGAAGAGGGATTTTTTAAAAAATACTTCCAAAACTTTCGAAAAATTTGATAGATTTTTGACCGTCTCCGATTCGACAACTACTTTGAAAAAGGAAGTAAAGGAGTAAGAGCTTCTAGCTTAAGTAGGGACTTCGGAAGAGACGATATATGCATATATAGATACACGTTTCAATAGAAAAAATAGTTTTTCTTTAAATGTTTAAATATCTATTATTTTTTTTTAATTTTTGGACAATCTTTGATACTACGTTTAAAAGAAAAACGAAGTAAAAGCACGATTAAAGATTAAGTAAGGCCTTTGGAATATTTGTTAGATACATACATACGCGAAAATATGTGTTTCAATAAAAGTAGTTCTAATTTTAAATACATAAATATTTGGCACAATAGACATTATGTTTGAAATAAAAAAATAATAGTACATACTTGATACTACACACGCCACATTCAATTTTTTTTCAAATATTCAGATATTCAAAGAAATACTTTATACGGATTGGAAACTTTGATTAGAAACCAAGATGCTTTCCTGAAACTTCAAAATCTGCTTCAAAGATTTGATTTCAAGTATTATAGAGACAATGAATTGCTGTGCACATGATGAATTGAATATTTGCTTCCAGGTGATGAAAGTTGATAAGAATATATTGAAAAACGGGGTGGAGGGAACAAAACGCAAATGTAATTGAAGGAGAATGTGGGTCAAAGTAAATAGAAAGCATGGATAGAGCAAATGTTCCCATTCACGGATGAGGAAATTATAAATTATGTGATGAATAATGGGTTCCATAGTATTGGTCTAAATTTGTATTTTGAATTTTCTATACAAAAGTACATTTCTTATATAATTAAGCTATTATTTTCTTATAGTCGTATAGCAAAAAATTTAGAATTATACAAATCTCTAAATATAAGTAAAAATGAAATATCACCACCAGCGTCAAGCCGGATATGATAATTTATTTTTACCTAAACTCTCTATTAGTGGTGAAAAGGGAATAAAAAATTTTCGGGTCGACATAAAATCAGTGACACAAATTGGTAAATTAAAAAAAATGAATGCAGTAAATTTTAGTAATTTTACAAATCGAATGATATATAATAACTGATTTAGTATGAAAATAAATTAATGCCATTTTACAATTTTTTTTATTACCGTGGAACCCCTGTTTTGCGGCTCTCTGTGGAACAAACTCTAAAACGTTATATTCGAAAAATATAATACACGGAAAACCTTATATAAAAAAAGGGAAACAAGTAAGGAAATATATTTAACACTCACCAAGCACTTTCACTTGTTAAAAGTTTAATTCTTCAATTACATATAAGTCTATGCTTTTCTGCTGGCTATTTAAACAGCTGAAGCAAGACCTGGTAAAAAGTTTGTTATTTTTATTGACCCTCAATCTGACATATAAAAGCTAACAAACCACTAGTTGCTTTTTTAGTCCACCGACATTTCCTGCAAGAGCTTCATCACTCAACTATTAGCTTCAGGCAGAAGAATCATCCTACAGTAGATCTCTAGTCACTGCGGGATATAAAGGATTGAAATAACAGACGATGTGGCCAAGACTACAGCTTTGTCAACTGAGCCAGTTGTCCCACTCAGTTCTATAATGCCAAACGAATTATAAAGAAAAAAATATTTCAAGCATTTTCTTTATTGTACTGAACTTCAAGGTATCGCGTGCTTTAAAAATCAGCAGCGGCCATAGGGTGAATTAAAAACATTCACATAGTACCAAATATCAAATCCTCTATAGTTTGACAATTGGCTAACATAATTACTCTGAATTTTCTTACAACTTTCTTAGTCTATAATTCATTTTCAGCGTTTCATTTCAAAGAACTATCGTGTAAACTTCTCTTTATTCAATTATGCATTTCTTTTGGACATCATTGTAGTAATATGCATTCCCTGTGATAAGGAATCACATGCAATAAAGATTACCACCAGGTACCATGGGTGTTCTTTTGTTATATGATTAATTGTTTTGATTATGTGTAACGTACTTTTGAAGAGCAGAAGTTATTAGTTTGTTATCGCAATGGATCAGAGATTTCCCCGTGGTTTGGTTACTTTCGTTAACTTCAACCTGAAAATTTATGAAATTTTTGCTTTTAAGCTTATCATACACATTGTTCACTTTTATCAAAAACAGTGAAATGATAACTGGATAAACATCATTTTTCTTTTACAATCTTAATGCATTTTAAATGCACGTTTATCCATAATGCATTTATAATGAATATAAATTAATACATTTTATAGTACAACATATTTCATTGCATAATTTAAAATTCAAAATAGGAATGGAATATTCGAAACACGACACCACATTCAATTTTCAGATGATCAGATATTCAGAAAGACGCTTCAAACTGACTGAAAAGTTACAGAATAGAATGCGTTCCTGCAACTTCAAAAGCCGCTTCAAAAGTTTTTGAATTCGAACATTCTAGACAAAATGAATTGCTAAGCAGATTGAGGAGAAAAGATTTGGCTCAGGATGATAAAAATTTATCGGAGTATTGAAAACTAAATGGAATTTAAATGTTAACGAAAGAAGATATGAATTGAATAAAATTGAGAAAAACGTATGTATTGGTGGCATGCTTTTAATTATATAATGGCGAAATTTTGTTATCGGTTCTTTGATATTACGTTTAATATACACAGGGATCCTAGTTAAATCCTTAAATTCGACAAACATTTAGTAAGAAAATGTCCATGATTGTATACGTTAGGGCCATCTATTTTAAATTGATTATTCCCAATCGAATAAAAGTGATCGAAGCGTCCCTAGCTGATTATTTAATAAGTAGGAATATGAACTCGCAAAAAACGGGAGACAGACGAAAACGCGAGATAGACTGAAAAATCGGGGGATGCAGACTTTCTCCGTTGGAGAGGTCCGGGGATATTTAGGCGTAGAATTTACTGTAACTTTCGTAATGTTGGTTGTGTTAGTTTTATTATTTTTTGCGACAGTTTTGTGTCTTTATTTTTTACACGTTTGTACAAAGAAATTTATTTATCTCAAGTTCTTGCAGTTTAGATGTCAAAGATGTTTATTCATCGATGTTATCGCTATCCGTTTGATTGCGATCTAGTAGTAAAACGAGCAGAGGTAGCTGATAGGAAAAAATAAGATATGTAATTGAAAACATCTTTAGTGGACAAGTGTCTCTTGAAGATCATGTCGATATTGGTGGAGGAGCTGCAGATGTCCTATCTCTATCTGCAGATTTACTCTGTCTATACTCTCGGACACGCTCAACTGACCTATTTGATGACCTTGAAGGCATTAGTACTTTTATCCTGTACCAAACCCTTACATTTTTGTTACTCTGTCATGCGTTCAACAGCATTTTTCTTAAGCACGACGAAGCTTGGAGGTATGTATCGTCAATATTATGCACCTTACACAAACATGTTTTTTCTTGCACCCAATCTCGAATAAAGAAATCAATTTTCTATCAAATGAATTAAACCCGACCTCTCTACGCGAGTTATAAGCACTCACTGTTGCACTGGCTTCCGATTTGGAACGTCTACTCCCCTCCATCATCCACGACACCCAACCTTAAAACGTTTGACTTTGCATACAGCCATCGTTGCTGTTTCAAATGACTTTGTCAATTTGCATTTTGCTATAAGCGATGATGAGCAAGTTCGTGTTGAAGACCCAGGTCGTCCGACTCATCCTAAGAACTCGAGCAACCGTTTGGACGGCTGGAAAGAGCAAGTTCGTGTTGTTGTTGTTGAGTCCCAGACCGTCCGACCTACCAGAAAGGTGTAAGGTAACTGTGAGCAAGTTCGTGTGAGTGTGAAGACCCAGACCGTCCGACTCATCCAGAGGACTTGAGTATCTAATTGGACGGCCGGGAAGAGATCCGGCGACAACACCAGAAAAAATACAACTAAACAAAACAGCAAACAAGCAAAGCAGTAATCAAAAACAAAACACAACATCAAAACAACACAGCAAACCAAAATAAAAGGGAAGGCGGTACCACCGGGGAGGAGCAAGTAAAAACCAAGGGGATCAACAACCAGAGAAAAAGTTAAAAGCAGCAATGGCTCTCAGGCTATTCAAGTGATTTTGTTGGATAATTCTCTCGCTATGAGAACACAGTTTTTAATTTTGTTAATTGAAGTTTTATTCGAGCAGACACTCGAGAACCAGGCCGCGGAATTAGCGGGGGAAGGTTTAGAAAGATGAAAAGGTTTAGAGTGGGGGCAAGCAAAGACGTAGTGGTCTGCATCTCCAAAGGAACCGCAGGAACAGCAATAGGTTGATTTAAATTTAAAAAAGTAAAGGTAATCCAAAAATGGGCCGTGGCCCGTGATAAAATAAATAAGATATTTGTTCATTAAAAGGAAATTAAAGTTTACGTGGGGAAGAAAGTTTAAAATTCTGGCTGGGTCAAGTTCGTGTGTAACTCCAAAGCGACATATGCAATTTCTTAGGTCAGATATGTAAACGATCTAAGAGACGTAAATTCTACGTCGAAAAATAAATTATAAAGTTATGGAACATTATCTACTAATGAGTGGAAATCCACAAGAAAACTTCAGAAGATATTTGTTTGACACAATAGGGTTATTGGCGAATGACTGTCGTATTCAGGAATATTAAATAAGCAACACTTTCATGCACAGGAATCTAATGTACAGTCTCTCCAAAATACCATCCGTCAGCAACAGTTAACTTTTATATTTGAAAAAAGAATATTACTGTGTACTTTGACAAACACTGTAGGTACCATAATATTATAGTTCCTGATGCTGCAGTCCCTGACTTTTTGACTGATATATATTGCCTTTCATTTACGCGTTTCATGAATTCCTGAAATCAATTCTTACTCATTTCTACTTATTATTTAAGCGTTAGTGCAAATCTCTATGCGTTATACCATTGGAGCTATTTATCATATACTCGCTTTCTAACCAATGCCATCAGAATGCAAAATGACGTAAATTAGAATCTTGCTCCTAACTTTTTGGCTATGATATTAACTTTGATATGATATTAACTATGGCTATGATATGATATTAACTATGATATTAACTATGATATAACTATGGCTATGATATGATATTAACTATGGCTGATATTTGGCTATGATATTACCTTTTTGGCTATGATATTAACTTTGATATTAACTATGATATTAGCTTTGATATTAACTTTTCTTATCTATACCGCTATAATGCTGAATTCGTTATCCTAGTTTTAAAATTTCCCGCAAGGGCGCTGCAATTATTTTTTTCTTTGTAGACCCAATGTGTATAGGCGTGTATCGTTTCTTACAAAGATAGTGGGATGCTTACTTTCTTTACTAAGAGCACTGTCTAATCAAAATGCTTTTTAAATACAGCCTGATAACACAAGTCTCGGCAAACACTGGACACTAGGTCACCGTGGCACTTCTAATTTTAGTTGTGGCGATTTGAAATTGGCATAAGAAAGCCATCAGATTGATAAAAGAAAATAATCAATTAACAAAACATTTAACTCTTGAGTTGAACGTCAACAAAGTATTTTACTGGGTTCCGGTCTAAATTGAGAGGTACTTCCTGTTTGCCCAAGCAGATAGCTTCGGGTAAGTAGGACAGTCTGTGTCAAAAAAGAAGGAATACTTTAAAAACATAATGCTAAAATTCCCCATTTTAACAAAAAAAGAATGAACTTTAGTTTGTGTTTCTCTTATACATTTTAATTTGAAGCAATGCATTCCTTAAAATAGTTAGTATTAACCTTTTCCTCACGGCGGTACAACAGTTGTACCACTGAAAATCTCTTCTTCTAGAACGGCGCTGGTTCAACTGCTGTCCCAGTCTTTTTCACCCCCATTTTTCTGGGAAAGGAGGAGAGCACCTATTGCACCCAGTTTAGTGCCAGGAAGAAAGCCTGCAGCCCTTCCTTCAAATTTCTCCTGACTAAAAGGGGAACGAGTTATGAACAAAAGACAAGGTCATTGAAGGTGCTTATTTAGAGGGGTGGTATTTTCAGTTATTTTGCCATTCTGAAGTTGAAAAAAATGGATTCTTGGAGCCGTAACGTAAAGGTTAATTAAAAAAATTATAAATTATTATTTAAGCATTAGTGCAAACCTCTGTCAGTTATACCATTGCAGCTATTTATCATACGCGCTTTCTAAAAAATGCCGCAGGAATGCAAAATAAGTTAATTTAAAACCTTGCTAACAACTTGGCCTGGTTTCTAGAAATTTGTCCAGTCTCGTGATAATATATGATTGATAGCTTGTAGAATATAGTTCTAAGAAGAAAATGAAATCTTCTCTTGAAAATTAATACACTGTAGACTGGCATGGTTTGAATCCGAGTCAGTTCTTTACATTTGTAGTACAGCATCTTCAGCAGGTTGGTTAAGTTCAATTGGTCACTGATGTATATCCAGAGACCAAGATAATTTCTTCCCAATAACCCTGCGATTTGTGGAAATAATTTTGGACTCATGTTAGGTTTAACAAACAAAACACTAAGTTGCACAAAATAGCTGAGAGATAAGAAAAATGCAGAGATGTACTGCGCTCCTTCTGATCTAAAATGGTCATTCGATCTGAATCAAAATGTAGATAATATACTATTAACTAACACTGTAATTCACTGAAACTAATTATAAGAATATTGTCTTAGTATCTCAATGCAGTAGATCCTTGACTTGCTAGTCGAAGATATTTTATTTTAATTCATATTATAACGTAAGTTCTTTTTACATAAAAATAAGAAGTAAACTTATTTAAGACAGATATTAAGAATGATGAATGACAATCCTTCTTAACTACACCATTCTTACCCATGTAATTGAATGATCATCATTAAGCGAATTCCTCTAACTTTTAAGTAGTGCACAACACCGGTATTACAATATAATTACATATACAACACTACCTGAAATAAGCGTCATTATGCATTAATGGACAATGGATGTTATGAATGATCACTCTATATAGCACTATGGGTGGTTATACATTAAAGTATTTATCTTACTTGGAATACCTTGTTTTATAGCAAAGTGTGCTTAGTACTGGGTGTCCAGATTTTTGTCAACGGTGAGAAGGTTTAAAAATATGCATTATATTGCCATTAATTTTAAATTAATCATATAAAATAGTCACCCAAAAGGGGATAGCCTGGATGTTAAGGCTGGGAGATAGCACACTGTGGGCCTGAATTCGACAGTCCGAAAGTCTTTGCAACAGGTAATAGATCAGGAGAAAATGGCATTATCCTTGTGGCTAACGATTTCACTGGTTTCTGGACTATCAGTCAAAAAATATACTTCTCGTTGGATTATCTGGCCCAACAAAGGCTGGAATGGTTTTCGGAGCAGCAAAGGCTGAAATCTCTTTCTCGATACTATGGACTTTAGTCTTATTAGCTTGATCTGGCCTATTTCCAAACGTGGGATTATTAACAATATCAAATATTTCACTAGAAAATCAATAAATATTTGTTTTTACGTAGTCTTATTATTTTTGGAATTCTTGTAAAGTGCAATTTGGTGATCGCATACACATATTGGTGTACATAGTGTCCCAAAAAGATTGAAACGCTGATAATTTTTGATTGATAATTTTTTATCTGTTGGAGATAGGTGGACAATGTAAATTGCAAAAATATTGAAAGTAAGATAGGAAATAAGACTACGTTAATGAAATAATCCTCCTATTCATTTTCAAAAAGTTACATTTTTTAAATTTTTATACGACCCCCCTTAGACAAATTTGGTAAATCAGAAAATTTGTATTTTTAGTGGAACAAGATCATTAAAAAAACCGCATATCGGTATCTATAAAATCAACTGAATTATGATAAAGGAAAAATCTGACTTATATCACTTTTGCGTACCATGTTAAAGACTGTTGCATCAGTGAAAATAGGGATCATAAACAAATTGACGATGGGAATTGTTTAGCTAAAAATACCTTAATATGTGTCAAACTTTTTTCTCACAAATGCATCTAAATAAAACATTACACAGACAGAGATCATATAAAGCAGTGGTACTCACTACGCAGTTGGGTGTCCTATGTATTATCATCCAGTTTAATTTCTTGTGATATGTCATAAATTTACATTTCTAATTTGATATATGGTTCCCATTCACAATGTTCAATTTTCAATTAAATATAACTCGTTCAATTTTAAAGATACAGATATGCGATTTTTTAATGATCTTGCTGAATTAAAAATAAAAATTTTCTGATTGATCAAATGTGTCTAAGGGATAGTATATAAATTTAAAAGTGTAACTTTTTGAAAATTAATGGAAGGACTATTTCATTAACGTAGGCTTATTTCCTACCTTCCTTTCAACACTTTTGTTTACATTGTCCACTTATCTCCAACAGGTAAAGAATTAAAGCGCTTTGCAATCCTTTTGGGACATCCTGTATAGTCTTATCGTATAATCCTTTCCAGTGTATATAAATTAGTATACTTTACGGCACAATATATAACTTTTTTCCTCATTTAAAATTAAAATGAGAAATCAAATACGTGACACATGGCTCTACAATCTATTTTACAAATGATCAGATATTATAAAGGATAACTTCAAGCGTATTCGAAACTTGATTAAAAAAACAGTTGCTACCCAGGAATGTTTTTGGAACTTCTGTGTTGAAATATTTTGAGTAAGATAAATAGATGTTCAAGTAAGGAATAAAGCTTTACTTCCAGATCGTGAAATTTGATAGAAATAGAGAAAAGCAAACGAAACGTTAAGGCAAATGAAAAATGAATCAGATAGTAAAGTGAATTGAATGTAAAGAACGGAAAATATTTTCAATTCAAAGATGGCAAAATAAATATTTGATCAAAAATCAATTCGATGTTCTTCATATGTGCTTTAAAATGTATAGTATAAAATATAGCTGTGAAATACTTTTAATCAATGAGAAGTAAATATAAATTAAATTTTGATCTTTATTTAAACTTCTGAATTTTCGGCAATTTTAATGTTCCTTGCGACGCAAAATTACACTTATCTACATATATACTAGATCATTTATTGAAATAAATGGTAGAATATCACTATATGTCCTGTCGATATTGTATTTTTGGGCTTTATATAAATTGTTTTTAATTTCTGACCTTTGATATGGTTTGACATATTCAGGTCCATTTGTGTAATTTGTCCTGAAGGTATTGCATATTAAGTGATTTCCTTCCAATTTTAGACATCTGAAAGCGTTTTGTGATATCATCATATCCACTAGTTTAAATGAAAATTTGGTATTTTTTTATTACTTAAAAAATTTCAACTGAAAAGGTAAAAAAATTAAACATTTATGGTCGGGTAAAATGTTACCAGTGCTTGGTATGCTCAGTATTCAGATAAATTATCTGAATAAAGCTTTTTACCATTATGACTGACATGTTGCCAAGTTAAAAAGGAAAGTTTAAGGAATTATGAAAACACTCAAATATGTTTGTTAGGAATGCTTTCGTAGAACTTGAAATATCCAACTCATATTTCTTTTTTTTTGTTTAACTCATTGCTGTATTTTCTAGATAAGAGGAATTGCAATTCAGACGAGGAAAGAAATATTTACTTCCAGATGATGAAAGTTGACCGAAATTCTGAAATATGTACAAAAAACAAATGTAAAGGGAGAAGGAAATATGGGGTTCATTGAAGTTAAGGGATAAAATGTTTCAATTTCATATATTATGAGACGAAAAATCTAATCTGCAACTATTTTCTCTTAAGTAATATTACTTTAACCATCCTTCACGTAATTGTGCAATATAAAATAATATTGCTGTAGTCTTCGTATAAATACACGCATGTGACACGTTATGCCACATAATATTAACTTATGAAGAAGATATCCTATTAATAGAAAACCCAAAGTTCAAGGAATATTTTGTAAAGCTACTGGTATAAAATCCATCAGAATCAGTGTTTTAGGCATTTTGGATCATTCATGTGTCAAAGAATTATATTTTATTCGATACAATATTTCGCAGTAATTATAATATTCTGGCTGATGTGTGCATTCATATAATTAAATTTTATCTCACAATTAGATTTATAAATTAACAATTAGGATAGATACAAAATATTATTAAGCACAGTGAATACAAATTGAAGCAGAATATATAAGTATTATGTTATACCTTTAATTCAAAACATGTTCTTCAAAACAGTTAATAATTCTAAATATAAACATACATAATTTAATAAAGGCAAATATGTATTTACTCTTCGAATTGAAGCATTTCAAATCTATATTTAGTTAAACATTTTATTCAATCGTCATGTAAAATGACATCATAAAATCATCACGTCTCTCTGAAATTTAAACTTTGTAACACAAATTAATTTATGGAAATATGTTGTGTGGCAAATATTGACAAATAAAATGAAATATTCGAAGCATATATATCATAGTTTAATACTAAATACAAATGTTTGCAATCCGAACGTTTTCAGCTTTGCAATCTGTACTAGGTGTCATAACTCGGGATAGTATATCGGAGATAACAAACATTATTTTATATATGATGATTGTGAGATGTCTTTCAGTTTATTTAGCATTCATTCTCCTGCAATAGGCTTTAAATTTACGCTTAAGTATATAGTTTTATGTTTAAATCGAGATTAATTGAATTATTTGTACCGAATTTACATTTCCATCTATGTAATTCCAAAACGCTATTAGAGGGAGTTGGAAAATTCAAAAATTTAGGTATTATAATTCATTAAATTAGGAAAATATAAATAACATTAAATGAAAAATTGCTTAAAATATCCTTAGAGTGAGACTTCTTAACTAATCATGTGGTGATCATTAGGCATTTTGCTTGTTGGAAAAGAGTATGGAAAGGGCTAATATTACATATTATTCAGATCCAGTTGCATCCTTATCTGAATCAGAATGCAAAATACAGTGGCATCTTCTTATATTTTCATTTAGTTTAAAAATGTCGTAAAAACTATTTTTTAAGTTTTCAATTTGTTTCCCGTGCGAATTAATTAGACTCATTCAGCTCATTGGTATTACCATATTGCAATACTCGCAGAAAGGGTAAAATTAATATACTATGTATTCTATGACTGACTAATGACAAAGCGTTGTATTCATACGCCTATTAACCGTACTTTGGCTAGATGATTTCCATAGCAATATAACTATTATTATCCATGTAGCATTCTATTGAAATGACAAAGATCATGAATATGATATTTGATTATAATTATAGAAATGAGTTGATTTTAACTCAAACCAATAATATAATACAGAAAAATTTTAGTTTTTAATGGAAATACATTGAGTAGATGAACTTTATAAATAAGCGAATGTTGTTTATTTTATACCCCAATGCAAACACCAATTTAATACCATTTAAATTCACAGCGTATTTTCAGCTATTAAACTCCATTTATAGAATATACCACCACTTTTGTTCCATTATTTATATTATTTCTCTTACAAATTTATGTCAGTGAAATTTTACGTTTTGAATTATGTATGTGCTAATTATGTGATTTTTAAACAAAAGTATATTTATCGTCTAATAATATTAACTCATACATCAACGCATAAAATACAGTGGCGCATATGTGAGTTATCTTAACACATATATACACATACACGAAGAAACACATGCTGATAGATTTTTCCTAAAGTGTAGGAAAAACCATTAAAATATCTGCTAAAAATTTTTTCATAAAAAAGTTGAAATGTAATTGTTTGGAACTTAATACTTTTTCTATACAAAAGTGTTAGAATGAAAATATTGAAATTAAAAACATCGTTGAGAATAGATTTCATTTATACGAGATCATTTTCCTCCTAAATATAACAATAAATATTTTCATTTAGAGTAAATTTAATTCCAAAATTACTTTTTTAATTTCATGGAATTTAATTTTTTTTATCAAAAATCAATCATGCCTGTTATTTGAACGCAGACAACTTTAATTAATATAAGTTTAGTTACATTTTTATTTCATGCTTTATATTTGTCAAAAATATTTTTTTGTGTGAGATTATAATAATAAATATGTAATGAAATATTTTATAAAGGCTTGTTATAATTGTTATATTAGAAAATCAGCGTTATATATGTAAGACCAGAATTCACTTAGACAGGTTTATATGATCATTTATGATATAAAGCAGGCCAGACAAAGGAGCCTAGTATGGTTGATGCCAGTTTTACAGCGGCCCTGTTCTGAGAGGTCAGAGAAGCCATAAAAAAGGGGCTAAAGATGAATCCAAGAGATTGGTTCATAGTTAAACCAATATGGAAGGTTTGTTGTCACATCACCCTGAGGTCAACCAATGATAACCGAAGAGGCGTAGATCTCAGGCAAAAGACCTCAAGCAAAACGACCTCAGGCAAAACGACCTCAGGTCTTAGACCTCAGGCCTTAGACCTCAGGCCTTAAACCTCAGGCCTTAGATCTCAGGCAAAAAGAGCTGGCATTCGATAGAAAACTCTACAGAGGCAGATTCCGATATATAAAGGAGAGATCAGGTGAGAGTGAGAGATGCTGTTGCTGAGACCCAGACCGTCCGACCTACCAGAAAGGTGTAAGGTAACCGTTTGGACGGCCGAAAAGTACCACCAAATTTAGACCGGAACCCAGTGGGGGAGGCATCCACAGGAACCGTACCCTCCTTTTCCTACCACCAATCTCTCGGAAGGACTTACGGACCCACATGTTTAACATGATCGTACTCCGCATTCACACGGCGGCAGTTGTGGCAGCGTGCAAATCCAGCGCGCAAACCACCGGGCTACCGCGCCTGAAATGTGCCAACAGCACGCGGTGTACCCAGGTGGTCACCCACCCAAGTACTAACCGCGCCCGATGCTGCTTGACTTCGGTGATCTAACGAGAACCGGTGTTTAGAGTGAGAGATGTGAAAATAGTAAGAGTAGTAGTTGGAGCAGTTAGAGTCGATATTGACATGCATAAAGTTCTACAGAGTAATTAGTCATAGATAAGAATATAGTTGGAGAGTGCGGATGAAGATATGCACAAAAGTCGACACAGGTGCATCAAGTTACGAGGTGCAGTGCAGTGATTATGCGGTGGTTTAACAACGAATGATCCACAGACGTCTAAGGACAACATGAAGGTATGTGCTCAAAACATATGTAAAAGGTCATAATCAGTTAGGAACTTTTGTATGCCTGGTCTCACATGTCCAGTCTCCTCCGTAAATATATATGTATAATTGTAGTAATCTAATTACGATTATAAGGTGCTTACTAAATATATATTTTAAAGTTAAAATGGGAAAAGTTAATTGTGTGGTATTATGTTAATTTATTTTATTCCAGGAACTCGTACTACAGATTTAAGGTGGGTTATTAGCGACATTTCAAAGTATCAATGCAATGTGTTTAACTAACTTCAATAATTATCTTTTTTTGTACACCACAATATAAAAGTCAAATACCAGTGTTTATAGAATAAATTTCAAATGTAATATTATTTTATTAAAAAGACAAAAAAATGAATTAACATGAAGTATTTTTTCTCTACTTTTCTATGTACGAAGAATTGCTGTCAATTTTTTTATCTGATGAAAATTAAATGTGTAGAATTTTACAAAATATATTTTTTGTGAATAATTTGTTTAATTTATTTTAAGAATTTCAAGATATTTCCGTGCTAGAATGCTATTAATACTCCTGAAATATTTGCAATGAAGTGAGTTTTTATAAGACCATAATTCTTTCGATAACGTAATAGGGTACTATCATTTCAAGCATAAATAATTCTATATTTGAACACATAATATGAATGTTAAATACTCTTCATTTGCCAAGAAAATGATTGGTAATTATAAAAAGTTATTAATTTATTTTTTCAAAATGACATTTAAAATTCAAATAACTTCGAAGATTTATTTAGCACAATAATTTAAAAAAAATGACAAAATGAAAATGATTTTCTCTTTTTGAAAAAATACTATTTATATAGTATTTACTTAATAAATATTATTACAATAATAAAATAGAAAAATGCTATTCATTTTTACCTTTTAAGGTATATATTTATTAAAATTAAATTTATCATGCGTTAAATTTGAATTTTATTGCAAAAAAGAGATTTAAAGATAATTTTTCGTTTCGTTAGTTATTTCACTTCCATATTTTACTCTCTTAATTTAAAATATCCATTCATCACAGAATTATATTGATTGAAAAAAAAATTGCTTTTATTTTGTTTGTGTAGTAGGAAATATTCATATATCCTCAATAAATGAATCAACTTAAAAGAAAATAATTGATATATATCATGATAGCTGTATATACGCAATTGAAACAATTAAACTATAAGAAAAGTATGTGGTTTGATTTTGATTAAAATTCATCCATATGTGTTCATATATGTTCAAATATTTAATGTTCATAATGCCACATGAGAAGTAAATGAGTGAATTGTCAATACATTGCTGTAACCAGAACTTTTAAGAGTATTTGCTTGGTTGAGTGATTGAGAATACCTCTGTTGCCGGATTATATATACGTACTTATCTCTGCCAACAAAGTGACATAACTCAAACCTACATTTATAGGATGTACCGAACCTTGCGGTCCATGGCAATAATACAGGACTGCAATTATTTAAATCAAACTATTTTTATTGTGGACTTCACAGAAATTACCGCCACTGACTGTTTAAAGCATCTGACGACATAGACAATAAATGTTATTGCACACGCCTAGAATAAATTACAATTATACAAGATACTGCAAATTATTGGCCTGGTGATAGTTGTTACTCCGATTTACAAACTTTTATGCTTACAAATGGCATCATTTTTACCCTACCCCCATATTGCAGCCATAAACAGGATACAAGACTCTTCCAGTCATATTTGTATCTAAGTGAGTTTCCCTCCAATAGGCTGTCGGCCAAATACCGCACTTCTTCCAATCTACCATCATATCTTCTCCTTAAATAACTTTTATTGTGGACTTCACAGATATAAGCGCAGCTGACTGTTTAAAGCATCTGATGACATATACAATAACTGTTATTGCACACGATTGGAATAAATTACAATTATACAAGATACTACAATTTATTGGCCTGGTGAAAGTTGTTACTCCGATTTATAAAGCTTTTATGCTTACAAATGACATTAATTTTGCCCTGTCCCCGTATTGGAGCCAAGCACAGGATACTAGACTCTTCCAGTCATATTTGTATCTAAATGAATTTCCTTCCAATAGGCTGTCGGCCAAATACCGCACTACTTCCAATCTGCCATCGTGTATTTTCCTTCATTGTAACTCACCCACGTCGAAATCTTGATATAATCCAAAAATCTCTAATCGTATTGTAACCGACAATCTCTAATCGTTCAAATAAATTTGCGGAAAAAATATTGTCTGATTAAAGCTATCTCTATAGAAGGTTTAATTGTTTGTTTTCAATTAATATATCAACAGCCTCTGATCTTATGATCTCAAAATATTAACTAAATTTTAAGTAGGTCTATTTCAAGGCTACCCACAAAGGTTCATCAAATTCGATTCAGCCGTTCTACCGTGATGAGGGGACAAACAAACAGACAAGTAGACAGATTTTCAATTTTATTTATATAGATTAGCAACATAACTGTTCTTCGTACTGAGTATATAATATATGGAAACTTAAATTTCCCAACCATGTGCAAATTCCTATAGTATACTAAATGACATTGTTAATCAAAATATTCTGTTAAAATGGCTAATTTAATGCTCCGAAAAATAAGCTTGAGAATATATGTCCTCACCCCGCAAAATTATCTTCACGGGCAGATCTGAAGAATAAAACATCTTGGATCATGTTGTAAGCAAATTTACAAAAAATATGGAATTGAGTCAATATATGAAATATAATAAAAGCATTAAAATTGTATGAGACCCGTACTACTTATATACACGAATAAATAACCCGTATTAGTAGATTACATGTATAAATTGAAAATATCAATAATCCCGCAATCTTTAAATCTGAAGGCAGTAATTGATTCTAATATATGACAAAATGAAAGTGCTAAAATTATATGAGAATATATACCCGTCCTATTTATAACGTCGTAGATTAGAAGATATGTCTGAGTATTAGTAGAAAATTACCCGTATTACAATATGCGTCTCAAAATATTTGCCAAAATAAAACATACGACGTAATAAATTGAAAATATCAATAATCCCCGTTATCTTCATACCAGAAGGCCGTACTTGATTCCAATATATGCCAATATATGTCAAAATATGAGCCAATATATCTGCACTACTTATATTCTCTAGATTAGAAGATATACCCGTGCATTTGTAGAAGATTTCTCGTACAATGTACAATATTTGAGTTTCAATAATTTTTGCTGCAATAAAACAATGATATAATAACTTGAAAATATCATTAATCTCTGAATCCGTAATCACCGAAAATATCAATAATAATAATTTTTAAACCTGAAGACCGTAATTGATATTTTCCAGTCAAAAATGCAATGGCAATGACATTTATTTTATATACAATCTTCATTATTCAAATCGGAAAAGATTTAATAAATATCGTCTGCCGCATAAACACATTGGATTTAAATCCGTTGCTAAGCGACATGATATCATTTGCTTCAATAAATTGGTGGACAGAATGCCGTCTGATTGATGCTATCTCTATGAAAGTTTAGGCGACTTTTTAAAAATTGCCAAATTTATCGCCACGTGGGACTGTAGAACTGATAGACTCACTTGGCGACAAATTGACGAAACACCATCGCAATACTACCCCTAAAAAACACATATAATTTCATTTATTTAACGCAATTTTATAAATTTCAAGATATGTTTATATATTTACAAGCATTTTTATCCATTTGGTGACATTTTAAAAATTCGCTAAATGTGTTACTAAATAGGGCGGTTGGACTGACAGACAAATGCAAACAAAACATCATTTCAGTACTCTCTTCTAACAAAACAAAATAAATTTCATTGATTTGCGTCGTTTTTATCAATTTGGCAACGTTTAAGAAAAGTTGCCAAGTTAGCGATATCCTGTCAAATTGGTAGCTCTGAATTTGCAGATTTGAATAAAATATCGTGATCCCGTTTGTATATATTAAATGAAAACACTAAAACTGTATTAGAAGATATACCAGTCCTACACTTTTTCTGTTTCAGCAATCGGCTAAATTAATTTATTGGCTAAACACAATATATGAACTTATTCTATTTATTAGATCACAATATATAAGCTTGAAAACTCTCTGCCAAAATAAATGAAAGTGATGTACCCAAAAAAATCAACCCGTTCATTTATAAGATATATTTTATATCCATTTATTTATTATTCAAATCAAAAAAATAATAATAAGCTTTAACAAACACATTTAATTTTATTACGTTGCCGACCAACATGACATAAGATAGAATCTTCCTCATAAAATTCTAATAATTAAATAACCATTTTAATTTTTTAATACTTTTCATTGTTGACTAAAAGATTCTGAAAAATAAACCATAGTGATAAATTTTCCATTTAAATTTATGTTTCAAACATTCATAGTTTCAAACAATTCATGCTTTCAGAAAGTGACTAATTAGTGCAAAATCTTCCACCAAAGTCAGATCTAAATTTTTAATTCACTTTCACATTTTAAATAAAATATTTCCAATCTTTTAGTTTGGAGGAAACAAAGAGTTAGAGTAAAACTTTCGCAAAGAAAGGCATTTCGCAAAGAACATTTCACAAAGAAAGGCAGGTTGTTCTTTGCCATACCGTACCAACATCTAATCAGCACCAGAGTATCCCACAAGTAAATTATCTACAAAATTTTCTGAAATTTGCTCAATTGTATTTCAGTTAGAGTGGATACATGAAATTTTTACGGGCCATTTTAAAAAAAAGGCGGGTTCTGTTTCCCTAATCATACCAAAAACTAACCAGCACCATGGTCACATGCAAGTGACTCACCTACCAAATGTTATGAAATTCGGTTCATTAGTTTTTGAGCTAGAGTGGATACATACATTGTGGAGTACTAGAGTGGATACATACACACAGACACACACACACACACACACAGATGTCACGCTAAAAATAGTTTTTTCTTACACTGGAGGTTTCAAAATGTGTAGATCCGTCGAAAACTCGAGTTGCGATTTTCGACATGATTCCAATACTTTCCCTATGCATTACCATGCATTGCAGGGAAAGTAAAAATCTGATATGGGCAGCAAATGACGACTTTCCCTGCAGACTTTTATATTCACGTCCTCTTTATTTAATTCAATTTAATTCACCTTTAATTCAATTTTTGTTCTGATTTGGCAATTGATTGTATTTTCAAAGGCGTCGTAGAGAAAATATGAAAAAACTAACATAACTCGAGAACGGGTTGCTCAAGTGTAATGGGGTTGGTCTTATTCCTTTTATCGTTAAAAATTACGTATAAAGTATGCATTTATTGATACATTTGTAAATATGTAATTTTTATTTTAGAATTTGATGATTTTTGCGGAAAATTTCGCAAAGAAAGGCAGGTTATATTTTACCGAATTGTACCAAAATCTAATCAGCACCAGGGTATCTCACAAGTGATTTATATACCAAGTTTTTAAAATTTGATTTATTTGTTTTGCAGCTAGAGTGGATAAAGGCAATTTTTGCGAGCCATTTCGCAAAAAAAGGAGGATTCTTTTAACCCGAATCGAAACAAAAACTAATCAGCACCAGGGCCACCTAGAAGTAATTTACCTACCGAATTTTAAGAAATTTGGTCCATTTTTTTTTTAGTTAGGGTGGATACATACATTGCACATACAGATAGACAGACAGACAGACAAGCACATACTCAGATGTCACGCTAAAAATAGCTTTTTCGTATTTTAGAGGTCCCATAACGTGTATATACGTCGAAAACTGGAGTTGTCATTTTTGGTATGATTCTAGTACTTTCCCTATACATTACCATGTATTGCAGGGAAAGTAAAAATCTGGTGTGAGTAGCACATGACTCTCCCAGCAGACTTATATCCACGTTCTCTTTATTTTAATTAAATTTAATTCAATTTTAGTTCTCATTTTATAACTGGACTTATTTCCAAAGGTGGCGTAGAGAAAATGCGAAGAAACTAAAATATCTACTACGAATAAACTAAAATAAAAGACCGGCTGATCCTAGTGCGATGGGGTTTGTCTTCTTTAAAAATTAAGTATAAAATAAGCATTTAATTGATTTATTTGAGTGTACGTAATTTTTTAATTTTAGATTTTGGCGATTTTGGGGGCCATATTGCAAGAACAAGGCAGGTTATATTATTCCGAATTATACCAAAATCTAATCAGCACTAGGCTATCTATCCCGCAAGCTTCTTATCTACCGAATTTTGTGAAATTCGGTCTATTAGTTTTTCAGCTATAGTAGATAAAGGCGATCTTTGCGGCCATTTCGCAAAAAAGGCAAGTTCTTTCATCCCGAATCGTACCAAAAGCTAATCAGCACTACAGTTGCACCTAAGTGACTGACCAACCAAATTTTATGGAATTCGGTCTATTAGTTTTTGAGTTAGAGTGGATAAATGCATTGCGCAGACAGACAGACAGACACACAGACACACACACAGACGTCACGCTAAATATACTTTTTTCGTATTCTAGAGATCCCGAAACGTGTAGATCCGTGGAAAACTCGAGTTGCGATTTTCAGCATAATTCCAATACTTTTCTTATACGTTACCATGTATTGCAAGGAAAGTAAAAATCTGATGTGGGCAGCACATGGCTTTCCTTGCAGATTCAAATTCATCGTCTCTTTACCTCTTTAATAATTCATTAAATTTAGTTTAGCTGCACGAAATAGCATACATAAATAATGAACTCAAAATTCTGGATGGTCAGAAATGGACTCAAAATAGCTTACTTTTGCAGTCATCCTCATATAGTAGTGTTCGTACAGCTGCTTCAGAAATGAGCGTATCACGTGCAAGAGTGTGGAGTATACTGAGACTGAATAAATGGCATCCGTTTAACATTCTTGGTGTGCAAGAAGAGGAGCCAACAAATTATCAACGTCGTCTAGATTTTTGTAATTGGGCTCTAAATCAGGAAGCTCTAAATCTGAGGCTCTAAAACGTAATTTGGATAACGAAACTTGAAAAACGTAATTTGGACTGACGAATGTTGTTTTAAACAAGATGGATGCATAAATCCTCAAAATGAGCACTTCTGGTCTGTTACAAATCCATTCGTGGTACGTGATATTCATCATCAGAAACGATTTTCTGTGAATGTATGGTGTAGTATTTTCCGAAACCATTTGCTTGGACCATACTGTATGATAGTACGTTGTCAGGTAACAGATATGTCAATGATATTCTGAATGCGGTTATTCCTGATTTCATGGATGAACTGCCCCTAACAGTACTTCCACATATATGGTTTCAACAGGATGGATCTCCAACTCACCATACTACATTTGTGAAACACTGATTAAATAACGAGTTTCCAGACAAGTGTTTTGGCTTCCGTGGGCTAGTAGAATATCCCCTAGATCGCCTGACTCAACGTCCATGGATTTTTATTGGTGGGATCGTTTACGCACAGCTGTTTTTCTGCCACTTGCCTTAAATAAAGCAGAGTTGCAACAACGGTTTCAAGATGGTTGTCGTGACATAACCGAGCAGGAACTTGATCGACTGCATAGAAGTGTTATCAGGCGAATGCATCTCTTTATTGGCAGGGATGGAAAACATTTTGAACAAACTTTGTAATCATGTGTAAAGTTATTATTTCTACACAGTGTATTTTTGTACAAATAAATAGTAAAATTATTATTTATTTATATTATCATTGTTTTCTTTCGTAATTTGTGAATGATGCCTGAAACGTGTCTGTGACATCATTTTTCCCCTCTGAGAACTAACCCATGTCGATGCATCGAAAAGAGATTTAAGTCAAAATTTTTATCTTTTCATATCTCTGGGACTTTTGATGGTAAAATGCTGACATTTTGTACATCCCCTTATTAGTGTATGGGGCACATTTTACTCATTGGAAATGTTTATGTACATAGGTCGTATACAAATTTAAATTCTGTATATCTTAAAATTTAATTCCCTTGAGAATTTTAATCGATTTCATAAAATGCTCTGCCTTTTTACGCAACTTTTTAATTATTATATACGTGTAAGATCAAAATTTAAGGAATAAAAGCAGAGGTCAATGATTTTAGGACACCTTGTATATACGAGTGTGGTTCAAAATGTAAGATAACAAGTCCTGTGAGAGAAAAGTTTTATTCACGAAATCAAAGAGATACACAAAGTTAGCAAGGCACTGGTACATATTATTTTTCCACATAGTCACCATGGTTGTCGAAGCATTTGTTCCATCGATAAACCAATCTATCGAAACCGGCATAGAAGAAATCAGGGTCCACGTCGCGGAAACATTCCACGACGGCTTCCTGAACTTCGGCATCGGTTGTGAAATGGCGACCAGCCAGGTGCTTCTTCATAGGTCTGAAGAGATGAAAATCGCTTGGTGCGAGATCCGGGCTGTAGGGTGTGTGTTCCAGTACATTCCATCGAAAACGTTGTACCAAATCACGTGTAACCGAGGCCGTATGCGATCGGGTGTTATTGTGTAATAACACGAGACCTTATCTAGACATGGAATTTAATCCGCAAGCCGAATTTATGCATCCGTGAGAGCTCTTGTTACCTTACTTTCTGAACCACCTACGTATATATATATGTATATATCTATATCTATATATATATATATATATGGCCAATGTATGTATATATATACATTCAAATGCATCGCCTATACCATTTCATTGGGGGATGTAATTTCATTTTTGAACGGAACATTATTTAGTTTTTCGATATATTGCAGTAATTTAACTTCTCAGAATATAATTACATTTTATCTATTTCGCTTGCACAGCCACTATTATGTTAGTATTCGGTAAATATTTACCAATGCTATTAATGTTATTCATGTTTAGAACAACTTTACATTAAAGCCAAATCCATGATCAAATATTTGCTTTCAACACTTTTTTGGGGATATTTATATTTATCTATAATATTTATCTATTCTTCCTCATACATTTTTTTATCTGATTTAGATTTGAATGCAACAAAATCATAAAGAATTTATTGCTGCTGTTTTAGACAAAATTTCTAAACTCATATTTGCTGTGTTATATTTTAATTCCATTTTTCTTAAATTCCCTCGATAGTTTGGAAAATTTTAAAACAAACACCAAGACAGAAATATAAAAAAAGTGTTTTGACAAAACTTTTTTGCATATATACATTAGTTTAAATGAGAAAAATTAATTATTGCTTGAGGGAATTTTAACCTCATAAGAGAAATGTTTCCTTTTCCTGCATTCATAAAACAATTATAAATAAATAAACGTAAAGTGCTACAATTTAAATATTTGTTGATTTTACTACGATTTTTCTCTCTTGGCTGCTCTGGAAAAGCCCTGATGTCGAGTTAAAAATAACTTATGCAAAAACCTTGATCTAGATATTTTGAGGTTTTACAAAATTCCTCCTGTTTACGAATGCCCTCAGCATTGTCTTTCAGTATACAGATCTTTGAATTTGCATAACCAGTTTTTCTTTAAAACTACTCAAGTAAATGAAGTTAAATTTAGAAAAAAGTTAGTATGTGAGGTGAATCATAGAACATCTTCTCAATGTTTACATTATCATGCTATTATTTAGAAAACATGTTATTTACCTGAACAGTTTCACATTCGAAATAGTGGCTGAAAGTTTTATGACATTCTAGAAACATTTTGAATACTTTCTGAAAAATCTAAATCTACATTTCTGTGTGTATTTATCTGGGGGAGTGGAGACGTTATCTAAATAACGAATCCCCTATTACGATGACATTATATGCTTGGAAAAATGATAGTAATAGTAGTCTAAGGATTTTAAACATGAAAGTAAATCTGTTTTAATTCACATGTTTTAAATTCGAATTATCTCAAATATTATCATACTATTTTCCCCTTTAAGAAGCTTATCCCCTCGGAACAAAATTAGCATACCAGGAAAATAAATACACATGATAGTAGTATGTACAGGATAGTAGAAACAATACTAGTATGTAGGAAAACGATTGTTCTAAGTATACAGGATAGTAGTATATAAATGATATTTGATACAACGTAGTATGCAGAAAAACAATTGTTATAATATCAGGATAGTAGTATGTTCAGGATAATATATAAAATTGTAGTGTGTACAGGATAATATATAAAATTGTAGTATGTACAGGATAATATATACAATAGTAGTATGCAGGAAAACAATCGTTATAAGCATACATGACAGTAATATATACAAGATAGTAGATACAATAGTAGCATGCAGAAATATTAGTATTATAAGTATACAGGATAGTAGTATGTGCAAGATAGTAGATACAATAGTAGTATACAGGAAAAGCAATTGCTTTATAAGTTTACAGGATAGTAGTATGTACAAGATAGTAGATACAAAAGTAGTATGCAGGAAAACAATTGTTCCGTAGAATGCCACTGGTGTGTATTTAAGTAATATATAGTAATATGGATAAGGCAGTCATATCCATTTCTGTCATCACAACTGTCATTCTACTGATAACCTGAAAATTTACATTTTTGAAGGATTACTAGGAAATATTTCAAGGATTCTTTTAAATAACTTGTGAGCGGAAGCTTGTGAAATTCATATGTATAAATACCCTCACAGCAAAGATCTTCATATGTGTGACAGTGACGTTGTAGTCACGTGACACCTGGGGCACAATGCGACATCATATTTGTGACTTCTATGCGACGTTACGTATTAGTAACTTTGTAACCTCATTGTGACTATATTCTGTGACGTTTCCACAATTTAATTAACACGTAACAATGTGACGACATTATAATGGCAATTACAATGTGACGTCACAAGCAAGCTAATATGCGACGTCACAAACGACCATGAAAATAACCAAAATGGCTTCGCTGTAACCTCAATATGACATTGCCGAGACATACTGCGACGACCTGTGACGTTCCAAAGTCACAATGTGCCGTAAATCTTACGTCACTGTGAAAAAAAATGCTGTGAGGGTACTAACGGTGAAACACATTTTTTTATTTTGAAAAGTTATTATATTCTTCTGTATCAATTTTCTAGCATCCATAACACGTGTGAATTAATTCTTGCAATGTAAATTTATTTTATAATAACCGTTAAGCTTCGAAATAAGTGGAGTCCCGGTACATCGAACTGTGCATCGATGTGGATTGGAGAAATGTCTGGAATTTCAGGGAGTGAGGCTTAAGTGTAATTAATGCAAGACCCGGGGGACCAGCTTGTAATCGCTTAGTTTAATGTAAATATAGAGCAAATGAGAAGTATCTTAAATGCATTCCTTACACATATTTTAGATTTTTTTTAATACTTGTGTATCCCATTGAGGATATTTCGAAAATGTTTAAATATTTTATCTAACTTCGCACAGATATTTTATATAGCTATTTTTTTACTTTTGTAATTTGTTCATTACATTCTTACTATAACTTCCTTTCTTCTAATGAGGAAATTATTGGCAAAAATGAAAATGCATTACATTATCATATCAGATATCATACTCTCATATATTAATGCATTATATTCAGTAATTATATTCAGTTTTTCTTCATACCATTTTGCACTTATTTCTGCTCAATGTCTCGTTCAGTGTAGGTTGCACAGCAATGAACACTGGCACAATAAAAGGTTATTGTTCAGTCGAAAGTCGTTTTTCTTCCTCATCATTTAGATGGCTGAAGCAATATTGTATCATGCAAACATTCAGCCCTTATCTAATTTCCTGGATATTTTGGTTCCATGCATGTTTCTTTTAGAAATATTTCAAAACATCTTAAATAGGGATTATTGACACTAAACTGTTTCTCCCGAAATTCATCCATTTGACAATTCCAGTCTCTCAGAAATTTTCTGTATTTGATGGAGTAACTTCTTAGTTCGAATAATCCTGACGAAGCCGAATATATTACCTTTGAAACAAAGCAATGGAAACGAATTTTATCAATTATTTTGCCTTTTTTTGATACAAACATACAAACATCTATACTATTCTGGAACTAATAAAGTATTTTAAATTTTAGATTTAAAAATTTGCTTAACATGGATTTTATTGATTTAATCGGAAATCGCGTGTCATGATATTTGATAATATTAATATTGAGGTATTTGCTAATTAAATATCTGTCAATGTAATTTTAAACAACTATTTTATTTCCTAAATAAATACATAAAATGCCATTAAAACACATTATCTAAAGAGAATGAAAACACAGCTAGAAAAAATAGATGTTTTAAATCTTTACACAAATTTCATACCATTAATATTAAATTATTTCCTAGTAAACTGTTGCCATTATTAATTCTAGTTTTTCCGCCTCTTTTAATATTTGTCGTTATTAAACAGAAAAATGTGTTAATCGAGTAAATGAGATTTTCAATGTTTAACTGTGTTCTTTATTTAATGCTGAAATAGTTCCTAGGTGGCAATCGCAGTTTATCGTTCATAACAGTTATAAAGTGTTCTATCTATCAATTCCATAAATTTATTGTCTATAACTGAATATATAACACCTGCATATGCATTAATGCAATATGAACAGAGGTCTCGTGATGCTAAGCTTAAGCTGCAAACTAAACTGTGTGCCAGAGAACTTATCTTGGGTCGAAACAATCGTATTCCAATGACTGAAGCTTCCGTGTAATTAATGAAGACCCGAGAGACGAATGCTGAGTAGATTAGTGCACCATACATTCATGGAGAAAAACACAGATTATATTACATCTATACCTTATGGATAATTTAGGCTTTCATTTTTAAAATGAAGTGGCACTCTCAGTGCAGGTACGAACATCTGTGTGCCAGTTTCCTAACTTTCAGCTCATTTGAGTACAAATAACCATTAACTTTACTTTAACACAAAAGAGCTAGCACAAAAGAACCATTAACTTTACTTTTAGCACAAAAGAACCTTTCCTTTGGTTGGTGATCTGAAAAGCATGGCCAGTGTGTCCCCTTCGCTGCTACAAATGAGAGCCAGATCTGGCACATTTGAGCTAGAACGGCGCATTGTAGCAGTTCCAGAAAATAGTAAAAATGTGCCATTGTGGTAGTTTATTCGTTGTTATACACAACTTTCTTTTTTAAGAATCTTAATCTACGTAGTTTTAAATCTCTAAACTATACAGTTTCAAAATGCTTGGATTAAGATTCTGCAACACTTTCTTTTCTTACATATTTATCTTCAAATTTTGTTACGACTGTTTTAGCTTTCTTTTTCAAATTGTCATTGCAAATTATTTTTAATTAATATTTCAGTATTTTTTTATCCTAAAACAAATCTATAGATAACATTTTTTTAACGAGATTTAAGTAATATTTGAGCAAATCGTTACACTAAACAGACTTCTATTAATTGCTAAATATTTTCTATTTTAAAATTACAGAACTTCGTTTCCAAATGGTTCTTTGTTTGTTTCTAAAATTCTACTTTGTAAATTCTCACCTTGAATCATTATATATATATACAGGGTGTCCAGAAAGTTCCGGAACTGCGCAATATTTCGAGAAACACACTTCGGATCAAAAAATAAAAAAACGTATTCAATATTTTTAGAAAAGCTATCCAATAATACCAAAATTGGCCCCTTCCCTCTTCAGGGGGGAGGGGGGTGGGGCAACTTTGAAATCTTC